>CAIGRL010195043.1:0-13919 GCA_903798325.1 Fraxinus xanthoxyloides | reverse complement strand
CTTAAATTTTGGTACTTAAAACGAAGAAGTTATGTGTAAAATTCAACGATATAAAGATCATTAATTTTGGTCTTGAATGAAGAAGTAATGGCCCCCATTTGCCCCCCAATTATTTGACATTATAATTTTTGGAATTGTGTTTTTTTTTTTGGAGAAGGTGTCGTTGAAAAAGAAAGAATTTTTTTTAGTTTATGTGTAATATTATTTTATTAGAGAATATGTGGTTAAAGAAAAGAGACAAACATATATTATAAATTAATGGAGGCCAAACGGCGGCATGGCTTCTTAGAGTTTTATTGAAAATTCAGAATTCTTGCATGAAATTAAAGACGACGAACAATTATTTTTTTTTCTATTTTCATACTCATCCAAATATGTTGGTATTCCAATCACAACCTTAAAAATTGATTTTGTAAAATCTAACCGCACATGTGAATTTAGAACGTCGAAATTACTAGGGATGACCAATTGATTTTTTATTTTTTTTATTTTTTTAGGATAGTGTGGCATTGTTGACTTGTCCTCATTTTTTTAATTTTAAAAAATAATTACATATGGTCCCATACATGAGGGTGCATCCATGAACCGATTTCAATTTTGAAAATTTGCAGTTTGGTCCTTGAATTATTCTTGATTTTTCAGTAGATGAGGGTGCAGATTTGATAGCTAATTTTTTTTAAAAAAAATAAATTTGTAAAAAACTATTAAATTTTTTTTTAATTTGATTAAATTCTGAAATTGCTTTATAAAATCAAAAATATTTATTAAGTGGTATTTGACTAGTGGGAGTTATTTTTTTTTTATTATTTTTTTTGAAAAATGAAAATACTCCGAATGTATTTAAAATACCACATTTTTATATACGTTCATGAGTTGTGTGTGTGTTATGTGATTCATTGTGTTTTGTTTCCAATTTTTGAGTTTGATTGATATTGTTAAATCTATGCACACTTACAGCATCATTAGAATGAAGGTTAGAAAAGCATGAGCTATGAAACTTGTTAAACTTCTTGAAAACCTATTGCTTGTTAAAATTTATAAATGGATCTAGAACATAATCTAGTGGAATACGTGAGTATTTTTTGGACATTTTTGGTGAAAAGCAAAATATGAAAATTCTAATGTCACTTTTCATTTGTTGGAATTGTATTGCAACAGATATTAAAGTGAGATTGATAATTTGTATAATAAAACTTAAATGATGTTAATTTTATTTTTCGACTATAATTGAAATTATTTTCTGGAAGAATTCATATGTGATATCATGATATATGTCATAATTGGATAAATGTGCATATTTATATTTATATTCCACATTATGGAATTACTTTATTGAATTGCACGAAATCTATTAATTTGTTTTTGTTATGAATGCTAAGGTCAGTATACTTAGTGAGATTCTTACTTATTCCTATTAATTGGCAGTTAAGTTATAGTTTGATGATTGAAGGATTTAAAGAAAATCTCACCTATACCGAGTGTGAGTTCTCAAGTTGGAAAAATTAATGTAATCCTTGCTTAGAACTCATAGAATTTTGTACTATGAAATTAATTTTATGATAGTGAAACAATAGGATTGCAGACGATGATAGAGAACATAGTGAACTATTGACTCCGTGCCTAATATTGAACTATTGTATACATTAATTTGCATTAATGAAAAAAAATGGTATATAGGCATAAATAAGCGTTTATTGAGAATAAAATATCTTTAAAATCTGGTAGATTATGACACCAAAAAGTGTAGTTGTTGACCTTAATAAATGTGTTAAGCAAGATTCGATAACATTTGGCATAATACGATTTTGAATCTACTAGAAGAATATAATACTTCAGAGAGCAAACCACGCAATAGAAGACCCGATGTGGGTCATACTACTCTAGAGAATAAAGATCAGAACTTTGTCAAGTATAGGAAAAGACATTCTAGTGTTTGAATATTAGAATTGTAAAGTTCTGTTATAGATGATTTTTTTTCCTCGAATGTGACTTAGTTGAGATAGTTAACATAGTGTTGACATTTTTGTTATTCACATTTTTCAGATGAGTAGTAAGTTCATGTTAGCCTCTTCTCAATATATAGGAACTTTGAAGGTCATTGTGACTTACAAATTGAAACGTCAATTTTTCTCTATTGACACTATATGCTGCGTGAGTTAAAAGATGTGCGACTTGATGTTGCTAAGTCTCGAGCACATACTTGTGTTGTAATGTTCTAGTTTGTATAAGACTTCGAATCTTAAGTTTTAAAGGAGCTAAAAAAATGCGAATAGATGAGAAGACTGAAAAATGGACTAAGAAAATATATTAGATAGAAGTACATCCTTCACCACTTTTTTTTTTTATCTATTCTATATAAAAGCATAAAAAAAAGGTTAATAATTGATGTGACACCTGTAGTTTAAACTTTTTTCCCATAGAAGACTTAAAACGTGCATAAATATTAGTTTTGATGAGATTTGAATCTAGTTTAAGGGTATTGAGTTCAAGATTTTGTAACAAAAAAAATATTCATTTTAGTGAAGTTACTGTGATTTATAAAGGATATTGTACTATGGACCATTCAAATCTTGAAAAGGCCTCTACAAAGTCTTAATTATTGTGGTCTGTCTATCAACAATTATTCCCTTTAAGAAATTGTATTGGTAAAGTTTTCAAAAATAAGAAAATAATGGCAAGAAAATGGATCGTCCATATGGGCTGATTCGACCCGAATTGCATGAGAGTAATTTGTGAGGAAAAATTGAGGAAGTTGAGTTTTTGAATTAGAAACTATAACCTCCCACTACTTATAACTTTCATAATAACACGTGGTAATGGCAACAAAATGCCGTTTGAGCGTCATCAAACTTTTTTTTAGCCTTTGACCAATTTTTTTTCATTTAAAAGAAAACAAAAAATGTTTCATTTTCTATTTTCTCTATGTACACTTCATCCCTACAAACAGCTCCACATTGAAATCAAGAAGCAGTGAAGAAGAGAAGCAGCAGCAAAGAAATAGCAATGAAGAAGAAACCAATTCGAGTTCTTCTTTTCTTCCATTAATGTCTTATTTAAACAAAAAATCAACTCACTCGGCAGTCCGACGTAATTCTAATTAAGTTGTTGCATTGTGTTTTTCTGCTGTATTTGGTACTGACTGAATACACTAACCACGTCAATTTACTTGTTGATTATTGGGTTTGGCATACCGATTTTTCTGAATTATTTTGTTTTTTTTTTGATTGTTTAGGATAATTACTTCTCCGCTTTCTTGAGTAAAAATGGAAAGACTCTCCCCCTTGATATTTTGAAAATCTGAATGTATTTCTATAGTTTTTATGCTCTATTTACTTTCCATCAATTCTGCTCGGAAATTGTCAAAAATGTTCTTGAAGTTGTGGTTCAGTAAGCTATACTACATCAAAAACATGACAATATGTAATCAACTAATTCACAACCTATTATTACGGTTGGTTGTCTTTGTCAATGAAGATGAATTGTGGTTTTGTTTAGCCTTGGAAAAAGTTGACAGTTTTTCCCTATACGAGTTTATGCTCGTCGTAGGATTAACCCCTGCTAGTGAGGAGGAGTACGAGAGCCACATAAATGAAAATGGTAGATTGATAAATAAATACTTCCTTTCATCTAGCAAAATTACTCCTAAATAATCAAATGAGGTATTTGAAAAAGAGAAGAAATGGATGATAAATACAAATTGGGTTTAGTGCTTATATATGAAACTGTGTTGAAGTCCAAAGAAAAAATTACATCTATAGATCCTCGCATCTTAGATGATGATTTGGATCTATTCAACGGATATCCATAAGGAATTAAAAGTTTCAAGTTTACGATACATGCATTTCTTAGAGTTTTAAAGGATCCAAAGTCCAAATATTCTTTGTGGGAGTTGCCACTGGCAATACAGGTAAATGGTCAAAACTTGTGATTTAGACATTATTTTTTTGAGTCTATTCCTCGAATTGCAAACATGTATCATGCTAGGTTACCTATCAACCAGCTGTTGAGAATGTGTCGTTGAAAATTAACACTTACACCTAATTCTCGTGATATTGTTGAAGTCTTGGATGACCGACATGTGAGTATATCTTCTATATTGTAATTACTTTCGCACGTTACCTCAAGTATCACTAAAAGGATCTTATTTGTCAATTATTCGGCTCCAAGTCCGTTGCTCATTGATAGCTTCTCCCTATGAGACTGAACAACAATATGTAATTTATTCGTTCACGAAAATAGAAAAGAAGATCTAATCTTGAATTTTTATCTCTACGAAGATGGAGGATACCCAGATGTTGGTGGTGTAGAACTAGATGATGATCTAGATCCACCACAAAGACCGAAGGAGAGAGTTTCTCCAAATATACGTGATGAATGTATGTAACATCCCATTCATATAGATAACAATATACTAACTAGTGTAGAAGTACAATTGACGACTTGACCTAGACTTCCAATTTCACGCTTTTTTTTCGATAAAATGGAAGCATCTTCACAAGTATATCCTTGTATATATTATACCGAAACCAAATATCATAAATTCATAGTCCAAATATTTATCTTGAGGTTGTAAAAGTATCTGCATGCTATTTCAAAAGTCATATATGATCCCCAAAATATAATACAAATAGAGCCCACAAAATAACCATACAGGTCGTCATCCATGTACATCAAAATTTGGAATCTCGTAAGAGCTCTACAACCAGCCATGCCTTCTATGAAGTTTCATGCTTAGTTACAATGGAAGAACTATATAAGCTAATGCTCAGTAAGCAAAAATCATGCATGGCATGGGTATAGATCATAACGATATCAGACCCCATGCTTTTACTTTAAACCTTATGTTAAGGATGTATCATGCTCAAATACTTGTCAAAATCAACTCAAAATAACTTCATTAAAATCATTCACTGGGCCCTTGACCCACCTACTATGCTCCGGATAGAGTTCTGCACAATATCAATATCAATAATCAAATGGTGAATATGATATCAACACCAACGAGTGGACCATTATCTTGTGACCACTAGATGCTTATCCCCTAACTGCTCCTAAGATCACCCTAAAGTATCCCACCCGGAAGCGTATATAATCATAATATCACAAAGGCACAAAAGAGTGGTCCACTCTCCTATGATCACCAAAAGCCCATCCCCTCTCTACTTTGTAACCTACTAGGAAATATCACCCGCGGTGTCAAAACATATTACATAACCATGCCTCGGTGCCCTAATAGTGGTCAATAAAACATTTTATAAGGAAAACTCAATTTTACAATCATGTTGTGCATGCTAGATTTTCAACTATGGACGCATGTCGTGCATGAAATTGAAAATGCTCGTAAATGACATATTTAATCAAAATCGATATCAATATATTCTGAAACCACATACTCAATGATCATAACTATCACATCATATACAATGAGCTCCTTATCAAAGCTATGTAAAGACTCCAACATTACTATATTGCAAATACTATGTTCCTGTATCATAGTTGTAAATGGATTTTTACTTACCTTTATATTTTTATGTGTGCACTACCACGGGGTGTAGATCGATTTCCTTCCTCACTTAACGTCGAAAAACCACTTGTATTACCATTTAATATTAAACACAATCATCAATTTGATAACCTTAACACACACAATTTTGTACTACTTCCACTCATGTCACACTGATTTAGATAACATTATCCTTTCAAGTTACCGATCGTAGTGCAAACTAGTCCCATAAATCTCACTATTTCCGAGTCCAATTGTGAATGTCAATGTCATCCAATTGTTTCCACCAACCTAGCATTCCTTAAAATCCATTTTCCAGGCCTATGAGATAATTAATGAACACGTACATGTTGAAACTACATTAAATATGCAAATGAATAGAACCTGTTTTCAGGTTTTAGTTGTTTCCATGTCCCGTTTCATCCATCTTTTCACACCCTCAATCACATTCATTCCTTCCCAAACTTTTAACACGATTATATAACATATATGTGAAGGTAAATATGTTATTAAGTTACCATAAGTAGAAGGTTTACAACCTGAAATCGGTCCTTTTTTACCGAACACAAAATCAGGCAATTTCCCTATGACCGTTTTCAATTTCCATTGTATTAGCATGCCACCAATCAAATTCTAGGCTATTGGAAATCCTTTCTATCCTTCTAACTCTCATACACACACACACACACACACACACAAAAGTTATCTCCTATGTATTATCCCAAATCAAAGGTTGAATAGGCAGAATCCAGCAACTATGCAATTCCTACACTCACTTGTTTTATTCAATATATCTCCAACAATTTTTCTCTCTTTTTGCCATAATAACATTCCAAAAACTGACCCCGAAATAATATCAAGCAATTTCAGGGACTCAAGAGATTGTAACACCTTCAAAAACATTGAAAATAACCTTTAAAATCGTGAGCTAAACTCACATATTTATAAGTTTAGTTTTCAACTTCTTGTTTCTGCTTCGCTCGATTTCCTTTGCTTTCTCTTTCACTTGGGGTCACTTGGATATAACCTAAAAGACTAAATACCATAGTAGAGGTATAGAGTCCTAAAAGGGGTTGGGGTCGTGACTTTTACTTTGAGATTAAGAAAATGTTGTAGACAGCCAGGCATGACATGTGTTAAGTAAGATGTGGCATCCTCCAGCAATATTTGGATTTTCTCTTCCCCTATTTTGTTACATAATAGCTTATAAGATATATATATATCTATCCTATATTAAGTACTAAGGGGTTAGGAGATGTGATGGAATCCTTAAGGTTAAAGGAATTGAAGATTAAATTGACAAGTCACCAAGCATGAGGTGCCATTTGTGAAAATCTGATTTTACACCGATCATTGTAGTAGAAAACCAAGTGTATCTGGCCTATATTAGTCTGCCTACAACCTAATTTAATTGCCATAGGATCCTAAAATAATTTATAGAGTTAATTCCTTAACCTTTCATTCAATTCCTTATCCGATTGGCGCCCGATTCTCAACTGACTTCAACAATTTGCGCTTCAATATTTATAATGTCACATGAACCTTATATTATTGTATTGTGATCATGTCATCTCATGCTCATGTCTCAAATATATTAAAGACTTAGTTAGGGGTTTAGGGCAACAACAATTAATAGAAATAAAAGCAAGTAACTTTACCGATAATGCTTCCGCCCTTTTCAAGGTCACAGTTTTTTATCACATTAATATCCAACATAAAGATTAAACTCAATTTCTACCATAGCTCAACATAAGATTCACCACCTAGGTCGGGAGGTCATAGACTAATACGTTATAGAGATCTTAAACTTCAATGACCTAATGTACCATTATAAGAGAAAACCATGTAAATACAATGGCAGTGTAAATAGCAAGTAATACATGAATCATATTGGTCGAGTGTGTAAAGTGAAGTTTTAGGTATTACATCCTCCATTTCTTATAAAAATTTCGTGCTCAAAATTTGCTTATCAAAAAGTTCAGGATATTTAACCCGAATTTCATCTTACCTTTCCCAAGTGGCCTCTTCTATTTACTGATTCTGCCATAGCACCTTAAACAACAGGATTTTCTTGCTTCTAAGTTGCTTTATCTCTCGTTGAAGAATCCCTATCGGTTTTTCTTCATAAGTCAAATATGGTTTTATCTCCATTGGTTCGTTCTTCAATATATAAGAAGGATTTTCAATGTATTTTCTTAGCATGTATACGTGAAAGACATTGTGCACTTGAGACATTGATGAAGGAAAGTCAAGTATGTAGGAAGCATTTTCAATCCTTTCGATGATAGAAAATGGACCAATGTATATCGAGCTCAATTTCCATTTCTTTCCAGATAGCATAACTCCTTTCATTGGTGCTACTTTAAAAAATATTTGGTTTCCGACTGTTAACATTCTTCTTCTGTGATCTGCATAATTTCTCTGTCCTTCTTGAGCAGTTTTCATCTACTAACGTATTTGTGTCACACATTTAGCCATTTCACGAATCATATCTGGTCCTAATCGTTCACTTTCTCCAACCTCATCCCAATAAACTGGAGATCTACATTTTTAACCATATAATGGTTCATATGTAGACATTTCAATCGTAGCCTAATAATTGTTATTGTATGCAAACTCTACCAAAGGCAAGAATTTAATCCACTGGCCTTGGAAATCTAATACACAAGCGCTCAACATATTTTCCAATATTTGTATTGTTCTTTTTGATTGTCCATCAGTCTGAGGATGATAGGTCATTCTAAAAGATAACTTTGTTTCCAAAGCCTTATGTAATCTTTTCAAAAAGAGAGATAAAAATTTAGAATCTCTGTCTGAAACAATAGATAGTGGTACTGCATGAAGTCTGACAGTCTTTTGTACATAAATCTGAGCATATCGGTGTGTGGAATAAATGGAACAAACTGGAATGACCTGAGTTGATTTAGTCAACTTATCCACAATAATCCAAATACTATCGTATCCTTTAGTTGACTTTGGTAATTTTACCTCAAAGTCTATTGTGATTCTTTCCCATTTCCACTCTGGGATGTGTAGCAGTTGTAAAGTTCCTACCGGCCTTTGATATTCTACTTTTACCTGCTGACATGTTAAATTGTCCACATATTCCACTATCTCACGTTTCATGTTTAGCCACCAATAATGCAGTTTCAAATCTCTACACATTTTAGTAGCTTGTGGATGAATAGAATATGAGGTCGTGTGCACTTTAGATAGAATATCACCTCGGATATTTTTTACATTAGGTACATACAGTCATCCCCCAATATCTAAAAGTCTAAAACTTTCCTATCATGTATATCATTCTTTACCTTGGAACAATAGTTATCCTCCTGTTACCCTTGCTAGATTTTATTCAATAAGGTTGGCTGAAGTGTCAATGCTGCAAGTTTAGCCTCCACTGATCCTTGCGATACAATTTCAATATTCATCTTTTGTAAGTCCACCAACTCTGATTTTTAAGTCATAGTCATAGTTGCAACCCTCGATATTGATTTTCTACTCAATGCATTAGCTACAACATTGACCTTATTAGGGTGATAATTGATAACACAATCATAATTTTTTATCAACTCTAGCCACATTCTTTGTCTCATATTCAATTCCTTTTGTGTGAATAAATACGTCAAATTTTAGGATCAGTATAAATCTAACATCGTTCCCCGTACAAATAATGCATCCATATTTTAAGTGCAAATATGATGGCGGCAAGCTCCAAACCATGTGTAGGATAATTCTTTTCGTATTCTTTGAGTTGCATAGATGCATATGCAATAACTTTACTATTTTACATCAGTACACATCTCAAACCATGTTGAGAAGCGTTACTATAAACGACGAAGTTTCCATTACCAGATGTAACTGAAAGGATAGGGGCTGAAGTCAATCTTTTCTTTAATTCCTAAAAACTTTGCTCACAAGCATTTGTCCATTCAAAGTTCTTACCATTTCTCATCAATTTCGTTAAAGAAGAAGCTATCTTTGAAAATCCTTCCACAAATCTACGATAATATCCAACTAAACCCATAAAGCTTTAAACTTCTAAAGGGTTTATAGGTCTGACCAATTATTACTAGCATCTACTTTACTTGGATCAACCGATACGCCCTCTCCTAATATTACATGTCCCAAAAATACGACTCTATCTAACCAAAATTCACATTTCTTAAATTTGACATACAACTGCTTATCCTTTAAGACCTGAAGGACTATTCTCAAGTTTTCAGCATGTTCTTCTCTAGTACGAGAATAAATAAGAATATCATCAATAAATACGACGACAAACTTATCAAGAATGTCCTCAAATACCCGATTAATCAAGTCCATAAAAGTTGTTGGGGGGCATTTGTCAACCTAAATGACATCATTAAAAAATCATAATGACAATATCTCGTACTAAATGCTGTCTTAGAAATGTCATCTTCCTTTATCTTTAGTTGACGGTATCCAGATCGCAAATCAATCTTCGAGAATATAGCTGCACCCTGAAGTTGATCAAACGAGTCATCAATCCTCGGTAGTCGATATTTATTCTTAATTGTTACCTTATTGAATTCTCTATAATCTACATACAATCTCATTGTACCATCCTTCTTTTGAACAAATAATACCGATGCACCTATGGTGAAAAGTTAGGCCAAATAAAACCTTTGTCCTACAACTCTTGTAGTCGTAACTTTAGCTCTTTCACTTCGGTCGGTGCCTTTCTATATGTGGCTTTGGAAATTTGAGATGTTCCGGAATTAAATCAATTACAAACTCTATTTCATGATTTGGTGGTATCCCAAGTAAATCATTGGGAAATACCACTGGAAACTCTTGTACCATTGGTACATCACTTAGAATCGGATTATGTTGTGCTTCAATAGCTATAACANAAATCAATCTTCGAGAATATAGCTGCACCCTGAAGTTGATCAAACGAGTCATCAATCCTCGGTAGTCGATATTTATTCTTAATTGTTACCTTATTGAATTCTCTATAATCTACATACAATCTCATTGTACCATCCTTCTTTTGAACAAATAATACCGATGCACCTATGGTGAAAAGTTAGGCCAAATAAAACCTTTGTCCTACAACTCTTGTAGTCGTAACTTTAGCTCTTTCACTTCGGTCGGTGCCTTTCTATATGTGGCTTTGGAAATTTGAGATGTTCCGGAATTAAATCAATTACAAACTCTATTTCATGATTTGGTGGTATCCCAAGTAAATCATTGGGAAATACCACTGGAAACTCTTGTACCATTGGTACATCACTTAGAATCGGATTATGTTGTGCTTCAATAGCTATAACACCAACCAAGTAACCCACATACTTACTGTCTAGTAACCTATATGCTTTCAATGCCTATACAATTGGGAATCTGAAACCTTTTTCCATCCCAAATTTTTCTTCAAGTCCAATACCAATTTTCAACTCCCAATGGTCTTCCAAAATAGAACTTCAACTTGACATTGGACTCCAATAGCATTCCAACCTTGAATTGTCCTTGACGTGTACTTCAATTACTTCAACAGGGAATTCGGGTCATATCCAAATGCTAACAATCTCCACCTTTACACGAATTTTACCAAAGAATAAATTGACTTCTTCAACAACATCATCTCTCGAGAATCGAGGATTTGTTTGATCAACTAAACGGGGCTAAGGTATTTTTCAAGATCGACTTACGATCTGTATATCATCAATTGAAGGTCAAGGCGCGTGATATACCCAAGACGACCATCAAAACTCGTTATAGTCATTATGAGTTCACAGTTATGCCGTTTAGGTTGACAAATGCTCCAGCAGTATTCATGGATTTAATGAATTGTGTATTTCATCAATATTTGGATCAATTTGTCATAGTCTTCATTGATGATATTTTGATATAATCCAATAGTAAAGATCAACATGATGAACATATTAGAATAGCATTAGAAATACTGAGTAAGGAAAAATTATACACAAACTTTAAAAAGTGTGAATTTTAGCTTGAGTGAGTTGGATTTCTCGGTCATGTAGTTACTACCCAATGAATTGAAGTGGATCCAGTAAAAGTGGATGCAGTGACTAATTGGAATACATCGACTAATGCTGGTGAAGTTCAAAGTTTTCTAGAATTAGCTAGGTACTATCGGAGATTTATAGAATGATTAGCCAAAATAGTTGAATCAACGACGCAATTGACAAGGAAATGAGTAAAGTTTCAATAGATAAATAAGTGTGAGCAAAGTTTTCAGGAGCTAAAGTAACGATTGGTTACAACACATGTGTAACAATACTCGAAGGTCCAGAAGGATTTGTTATATATAGTAATGCATCCAAAAAAGGATTGGGATGTGTGTTGATGCATGATGAAAAAGTGATTGGTTATGTGTCAAGTTAATTGAAACAATATGAGTAGAATTACCCGACGTATGATCTAGAACTTTGGCGGTAGTTCATGCATAAAAAATATGGCGTCGTTATTTATATGGAGGAAAGTATGACATTTACACAAATGATAAGGGTCTCAAATATTTCTTCACACGGAAAGAATTGAATATGAGACAGAGACGATGGTTGGAGCTAGTAAATGATTATGATTGCACTATTCATTACCATCCGGGTAAGGCTAATGCCGATGCTCTAAGTAGAAAGTCGATGGGACAGTTAGCATCATTACCTACTACTCAAATGGAGTTGATCAAAGATTTGAAAAATTTGCAAATCGAAGTGGTTACCACACCAGAGCAAGTTACCATTCATTTAGCAACTTCGGTAGCTCGACCTACTCTCAGAAATAGGATCATAGAAGCACAGGGTAAAGATCCATTTTTGAAAAAGATCAAGAAATACATTGGCATTGATAGGAGAAATGATTTTGGAATAGCTTGAGATCGGGCACTAATATTTAAAGGAAGAATTTGTGTGCCTAAGGATGAAGCTTTGAGGAAGGAGATATTGTAAGGGGCTCATTTCACCCGGTATACTGCACATTCTGGTGGTACGAAAATGTATTGATCTTCAAGATACATTTTGTTGGAGGAATATGAAAAGAAGTATATGCCTATTTGTGGTAAAATGCATAGTGTGTCAACAAATTAAAATAGAACATCAAAGACCAGTAGGGTTGTTACCTGAATGGAAATGGAAGAGTATCGCAATGGACTTTGTAGTATGATTTTTGAAGTCAGTAAGAGGACATAATGCTACATGGATAATAGTTGACCGTCTAACAAAGTCAGCTCAGTTTCTTCCAGTGAAAATGACATTTAGCCTAGATCAATTGGCTTAGTTGTACATTAGAGAAATTGTAAGATTGCATGTTGTTCCCGTCTTTGTTGTGTCTAATAGAGATCTGATATTTACTTATAAATTTTGGAAGAGAGGAGCTATGGGAACAAAATTGAACTTCAATACAGCGTATCATCTTCAATCCGATGGTCAATATGAAAGGACCGTTCAAACTTTGAAAGACATGCTGCTAAGAGCTTATGTTCTGGATTTGGGAGGCAATTGGGAATCGAATCTACATTTGGTGAAATTAGCATATAATAACAAATTTCAGGTAACTATTGGAATGACACCATGAATCTCTCTAAGATAGAAGATGTAGATCACCTGTTTATTGGGAAAAAATCGAAGAAAAGAGAGTTTTGGGACTCGAGATCATTGAAAGGACAGTTGAAGCTATTGATAAGATCCATACTAGGATAAAGGTAGTGCAAGATAGACAAAAGAGCTATCAAGATACCAGAAGGAAAGACTTGAAGTTTAGACAAAAGAGCTATCAAGATACCATAAGGAAAGACTTGGAGTTTCAAGTCAGTGAAAAGGTCTTTTTGAAACTAACACCCATGAAGAGTGTACTAAGGTTTGATAAGAAAGGCAAGTTGAGACCGCATTATATAGGACCTTTTGAAATTCTTGAGAAGGTTGGTAGCGTAGCATATCGGTTAGCTCTACAACCTGAACTTTCTATCGTACATGATGTGTTTCACATGTCTATGATGAGAAAATATGTGTATGATCCAAGTCATATGGTGAATTATCAAATATTAGATATTTGAAAAGACATATCATACGAAGAAGTTCCAATTGCTATTTTGGTTAGAAAGGTTTAGAAATTAAGGAGTAAAGAAATTCCATTAGTTAAGGTTTAGTGGCAACATCACGGGATAGAATAAGTCACTTGGAAATAGAAGCAGAAATTAAAATCAAGTATCCGACACTGTTTGTTGAATTTAAGGTAATTTCGAGATGGAAATTATTTAAGATGCGAGGGATGTAAGGTTCCGAATTTTATATTTTTAAGTTGGTTGATGTAGCCCATTTAAGAAACGAGCTATGGAAGCTCGCCCATTTACGGTTATGAAAGTACAAGTCATAAGTTATTTAAAAGTCCAATAATTTAAGACCCTAATTAAATTTGATTACAAAGATTTAAT
>CAIGRL010195032.1:0-12925 GCA_903798325.1 Fraxinus xanthoxyloides | reverse complement strand
TGCAATATCAATATGCTCAATACTTGCTTCCTTTGCTTCATCATTTTCTTGGGGGACACAAGTGTCATCAATACTTGCTTCTTTTGCTTCATCATTTTCTCCAATAGTAGCATTCTCAACAATTGCTTCCTTTGTCTCGACATTTTTCTCAACTGAAATTACATCAATGCGTTGTTTCTTTACTTCAACATTTTCTTCAATGGAATTTTGAGATATTCGTTTAAAATATCTCAACATATCCTCCTACAAATCAAACAAAGAACGCATAAATATACCAACAGTGAAATGGCAAAGATTCTTTGGACAGTGGATATATCAAATTACTATGTGGACTAGACTGGACTGGACTATCGAGTCTCGACATTTCCATTAATTNGTGGGAAGTTGTGCAATATCAATATGCTCAATACTTGCTTCCTTTGCTTCATCATTTTCTTGGGGGACACAAGTGTCATCAATACTTGCTTCTTTTGCTTCATCATTTTCTCCAATAGTAGCATTCTCAACAATTGCTTCCTTTGTCTCGACATTTTTCTCAACTGAAATTACATCAATGCGTTGTTTCTTTACTTCAACATTTTCTTCAATGGAATTTTGAGATATTCGTTTAAAATATCTCAACATATCCTCCTACAAATCAAACAAAGAACGCATAAATATACCAACAGTGAAATGGCAAAGATTCTTTGGACAGTGGATATATCAAATTACTATGTGGACTAGACTGGACTGGACTATCGAGTCTCGACATTTCCATTAATTAATAGCATTATAGCACATGAATGCACAAACCAAAGTCCAAAGATAAGGAATAACATCAGGAATACTGTCTACTGAATACAGATGGCAGACTAACTGCTGTTACACTTAGCTATATATATACCATCATCATTCAATTTCAATATCCATCCAACTCCGAGAAAGTCCATCAACAATCAATTTCAGCTATATATATACCATCAGCATTCAAGTTCAACATCCAGATTCAACTAACTAACTACGGAGGAAACAATCTAAAATTCTAAATACAATCCAATGAAGCCACAAATAATATAATCAACATCCAACACCGTTTCTTTGAGGCTAAACATATTTAAAAAACTTGCACCAAACTAAATTATACCTCGTGTCTCGGACTCTCGTGAATCGTGATGCAGGGAACTGGGTAGAATTGAGATTTGAGCAGCCAAAGGCTTGAACGCCAGTACGAGATAATTTCCTTCACTTGAATTGCGAATGCCCGCCAAGAAGTATTAGGGAAAACGCTAGTCGCGGGTCTTCGGGAGAATTGGGGGGAACGACGAAAGGGTTTTGGAATTAGGAAATCGGGGGAAAATGGGAAGGGAAGGGTGGGTAATGGGCTACTGGGCTTCCTTCAATATTTTAGAAGACGGACTTGTCGGCTTGGGTTGGGAAGAAGGTGAGCTTTTTTTTTGGAAGGCAATTTCTTTTTTGCCCAGTGGGGGCAACGCACTAGGCCCTTAGTGGGTCCGCCCCTAGATATTACTGTACTTCTAAACAACCATAAGACAAGAATGTTATTTACTACTGGGAATAAAATTTATCAATAATGTTGTCATTAGCTTACTTTACCAATATAAATACACTTCCTCATTAAGCCCCTGTTTGGTGGAGGATTAAAATTAATTTTTTTAGTAAATCTTGATAAAAGTTGATGAAATTTGTGGTTGAAAAGTTGTGATTTGCATGAAATGTACGGTTAAAATTAATAGTTGACTTTAACTCAAATTAAAATCATGATTCTAATCCCTACCATGGGCTAATTATGTTTTTAGAAATAACTTTACTTCTATAATCTCCACAAATCTTCTTCATTCTCCCAAGTAGCTTCGAGCTCAGGCAGCCCTTTCCATTTGATCAAATACTGAGTGCAAGGAGGAGCACCCCTCTGTCTAACCTCTCGATCAGCCAATATGATTTCAACATCATTCTCGAAAGCTTTTGTAACAATTGGAGGCGCTTGTTGTGAATCATTTTTGCCCCAATCTTCCAGGTTGAGGCAATGCACTTTAGCATACTCCAATACATCCGCAAAACAGGCTCACTACGGAAATCTAATTCGCCCCCTCTCTCAAAGTTGTATACCATGATTTTGACATCAACCTATAACTTTAGAAGAGTAGTCGCACCGATTGATGAGCAAGCATGAAACTCCTTTAATTATTAATATCGATTGCGACCAATCTTCCTAGCCGCAACCATAAGAATCACACGTACGGTACCCATGTCTCCATGAGAAGGGCGGTGGATAGAAGTGGCTTAGTTGTACCTCTTCATCAACTGTTTGATCGACATACTGTTACCTCAAGTCATTAACCATTTCACAAACAGCCCCTTCACTCGCCAACTTGATCTTTTGTAGGAATCGTATGTCCGAACAAGACCGGAAAAGAAAGTCAACCTAACAGGTCACCTTTGCCACTCCAGCGTACGCCATCTGTCGTGCTTGCTTATTAGTTGGCCGTAGAATCAATATTTGAGTTATCAAACCTATCCTTTTGAGGTTCGAAAAGGAGTAAGAGAGAGTCCATCACCTTATACGATTGGATTGTGTTTAGAATAAGTTTAACTTGACTCGAAAGAGACAGTATGAATTCATATGTCCAAGTCACTCATCCCATAAATTCATATAAACCAACACATATATAAAATATTATTTGTCAACAATTTCGAATGCTTGCGAAATTTCACCGAACATTTGTTCAATCGCATTATAACAAGAATAAGCATATCATTTCAATTGTATTGATCCATTAATAACACATGTATAAATTGGTTGATTGAAAGAAAAAACTCAACTTTTGAGTAATTATAATAAACTGAATAAACCGTCCACTGCAAAATGAATGCTCAGCTCAGTAAGAGCCTCCTAAGTTTCATAATGTACACTGCAACACGTTGATACAAAAGGTAAAATGCTAATATACTTTCATACCACTCTCTCTCTCTCATCACAAATTCCAAATATAAACCTGACCTCCACTTGTAGCCCCTGCAAGCATTCCAACCTTGTATGGATGTGCATCAAACCGGCATGGAATAGCTGACATGAGCTCACTTTGTAAAGTAGACACAATTTTCTTTCCGGCCACAGAAATAATATCAACTCCTCTTTTCATATTACCGATGAAAACAGATGAATCGTCCCAACCCCATTTACCTCTGTTTCCTCAAAGCACATACCACAAGTTTTGTTAATGGTTAATCCACAATATCAAAGGATACAGCATGACGCATAAATATTTTTTTACGAGTCATTTGGCAACAACATAGAACTATGACACATATGCATGCACCTACTCAAATGCAGAACAACTGTGCAAGCATAAGAAGAATATCCAGACCAATGCTGGATCACAGCCAGAATTTCATTATGCATTGGCGGGAATTGGGGGAAAAAGCTAAAAAAGGTTGTTGATGAAGATTTCGACATAATAAATAACAGAGAAAACATTCCACTCAAGTATGGATGCCTCAAGTTTGCAGTATAATTTAGCATGGATTTATCACGTGCCAACCATAAAAGCTTGCACTTCATGGGAAGAGCTCAAACTAATAATCTGAGATATATAGTGTAATTGATAACATTCCTTCCCACGAAAAAACCAGCACAATGTCAGTGTCGCTATAATCAAAATATGAGCAGCAGGATTGGGCATCATATTAGCAGAGGGAAAGCTGAAAACATAAGATCCAACTTGCCCTAGATCATATAAATCGCCATCCACGCTCAATACATTTAAAAGGCGCCTATGTGATGAGTGGTTGATATCTTACAAATGGCAACAAAAATATGATATAAAAATCTCAAAATGCACTCAGATGTATGTGATTATTTCACATTATCCACATAAATATTATTCTCCTATGTACAATGAATTGCTGCATGGATCTTACATAAACATCAAAGAAATAGCAAGAAAACCAAAAACCTAATCGTTCCCAACTTAGCTTTTGTTTCACAAAACGAATGTAGTGTTGTGCAAGGAACGAATGTAGAACCTTTACTTGCGAAGAGAACTACACAAACAGCAGGACATCAAGAAGTGTGCCTAATGTAACAGCTAAGTAGATACATAACTCTGTGTCTAGGGGATAAATCATACCTGAAAGTGGAAATCCACCTGCCTGTGTGGTTATCATGGTATACCATATATGTGTCCTCATAATTTTCCCCAGTTGATAAGGCAACATTGTCGTCAACACTGCACAAAGAGAAATAACAAAAATTCTGATCCTTTAAACAACTAGTCAAAGGAAAAGAAACAAACTGATAAAGACAATTTCTGTGACATGAGCAAGATGCTTCACACCAGATCAATGTTTTTACATGAATGTAGAGAAACTTATGACATCTATTCTTACAGCTTACCCACTTGTAGAAACTACAAGTTCCACTAGAAATGGTAAGAACCTCAGCAGTTACCTTCTATGGATCTACAGAGCAGTAGCATATGATTAATTTGATCTTATGAAGATAGTGTATTAAAAACCACTTTCATTGCATCGTGCGTGCAGATAGATATCAGGACACGAAAAACCTTCAAGATCAAAGTAACTAAAAGATGATTTCAATAGTTTGACCACTTCAAGAAAATTAGATTTCATTACTTTTAGCGTCTGAAAGATGAAGAAACAATCTTCAAGGAAGAAATTAAGCATTTTATCTGCAAAACTGATATGCTAAGTTTTTAAAACACAACCAAGGAAAAGAAAAGAGCAATGAAGTATTAAAATTTCAAACCTTGTTGTTGCCAGAAATCTTCCCGAACGTGAAAAATAAGCAGAATGCACAGCTCTTTTATGGTAAACAGTGTTCAAGGACTTTGGCTTATCTGCACTCATGTGTCTCAAATCCCAGATGCAAGCAGTTCCATCTGTGGAACTTGTAGCCAAGATATTACTGTTTTCTGAATTGAAGTCTATGGTATTGATCCTATTATCGTGCAAATTCCATGATGAAAAAGATTTTCCTGCCTTCAAATCCCACATATTGATCCCTCCATACCCCTCGCTAAAATATAAGGATTTCGTATCATGCGGACTTTGAGATATAGAGTATACTGAATGCTCACTGGAGTATACCAATTCAAACACCTCTTTCTCCACATCCATCAACCTGATAAACCCATCGTAGCAAGAACTGAACATCTGCATGCATTATATTCATCCTGCCCAACTCAGTGCATTACCAATATATGTACACATGTATTACATAAATATACCATGATACTCAATGACTGGATGGTTCAGAATTTTGTTATGAGTGCCTCAGATAGATACATTATAAGTACAGTGCCTAGCATCATTGTGAAACATTAATCCAGACACGTGATAGCCTAGGTGAAGTACATGGCATGCAGGACAATCCACGCTAAATATTTGGTTCTTAACAACAATAATGTTATTCTGTTTTAAGTTCAAGGACAGGACAATTTTGACAAAAAACTTTATTCATTTAAATTTTTAAGACAGAAACTTCAAAATAATACCATTTGGCAGGACCCATCTCAACAATATCATTTCGAATCAAGAATATCTTCCCACAAAGAACTCCAAGCTTGAATCTGTGTGTACCGAGTTCAGAACAAGGAATTGGAATTCTACATAACACCGATTGCATTGAAGTTTAGCTTTCTTCTAATTCCTAGTCAAAAGTTATATTCCACGAATCCATGCAAACAAACACATTGAAACAAAATAGAAACTTCAGTACCCTACAGAATAAGCAATATTGTTCTACACACGCTTCCACATTTCTAGCCAAATTAAAAACTAATGCAGTTAAACAGGATTATAATAATTCAAATACCATATACTTCGAGACAATAATCCATAAACGAGAAAAAAAAATGCATCCTTACCTTAGACAAGGAAAATGGATCGGTGACAATCCCAGAAATTGGCCCTGAATGGGGGCGATACATATAAATCCCATTACCATCATCATTTTCTATGTCTACATTCCAGAACCCGATATTTCCAAATCTGTTCCCCACAACAACCATTGTCACATCAGCAGAAGGAAAAAACCGCACATCCATAATTCTCCCTGGAACCACCCTAGCTATATTCTTTGGCTCCAATTTCAGTGCCTCCACTTTCACTGAACCACTCGCCATTTTTCTCACATTTGGTGCCTCAAAATCCTCGTTTTTCTCCACACCCTTAACTAAATCACAAGGAGACTTGTTACTCTCGCTCAACTGAAATTTCTTAGAAAATCCTGAAATAGTTTGGATAAGCTTCTGATCCAAGGCATCATCACTACTGTATGCATCTCTCATAGCAAGGGGCCCTGGTCTTCGAGGGGATACTTTCTTTACAGGAGAGGAATTCAATTTCAAAATTTCACTAACTCGAGTTTCATCGTAATCATCTTTGAGCCCACAGGCAGAGATCGCATCTGGTGGTACCCCTCGGGTCCTGAGAGACCGACGTAGGACCACCGGAGTTTCGGCCTTCAAACTCTTTGTTGGACTCTTTTTGTATGATTTACTTTCGGTTCTGCCATAAAATTTCACACAATTCGATTGTAAATAACAAATAGACAGATGAAGCAGCAACCTTTTGACCAAAATTCTATGCGATTAAACACTTATTTGAAAGGGGTATAAAGAATAACGCATGTTTACATATATACTTCTAACAAAAAGAAATCCGTCATCCATAATTTTTTTATGCAATCCCAATTTAAATGGCCATATGCAACATATAAAGGGAAACAAATTTACACAAAACCACCCAAAAACCTGCACTAGAAACACATAAAGAAAGACCTTTGACGCTTATTGACGGTGGAGAGATCGTTGATTCTGGATTGAATCTTGAGGGCGGCAAGCATTTCACCATTCCGTTTAATGTTTTCCAATCTTTTGCGCTCGTATTCGGTGATTTTCTGGTCCGCCATGATTTCTTCCTTATCTTGCAAAATTAGGCTTTGAAAGGTAATTCTGAACTTTCTAGTGGACAGAACTTGGAACTCGATATACGCCAACTGGGGTTACGCCAGTTGAGTGTATAAATTAGGGCGCGGGACGGGAATTGGCGGGAAAGTCAAGCGTGTTAATTACGTGGCATGTTTATGGCCGATTCTTATATTGAAATGAGTTTCTTTGTAGATACTGGGCTTCCTGATCTAGTTGTTGTCTACAAGCCCATTTAATTGGACCGAACCCAACAGAAATGAGGAAGTTTATTTAAAGGGCTTTTTTTACATTTAGCCCATGTTAGGTTTGGATTAAAATCCAATTAAAATCTCAAGTCAATAGCCCATAATTTTTAACCCAAATCCAACAAAATAAGTCTTTGATATTGAAGGGGAAAAAAAAAAGGCTCACATAAGCTCATCTTTTACCTAATTCCATGTCGACCCCGTCGAAACATAATCCTGAGTTCACACCTGCCCGCAAGCCATTGGCGCCACCACCACTTGATCTTGAACTAGCTCACCTCGAAACAATAGACATAAACCATTAATCATGAACTAGCTCACCTCGAAATTGAATCATGAACAAGATCTAAAAATAATAAAATTGTAGAATCAATTATAGCATTTTTATGACAAACTGAATTGATAAATCTTGAAAATATTTCCTTTCCCTAAAGACTTGGTAAGGTATTTCAATTTTTTTTTGTTTGGGATGAAATTGTTGAACGACGAGGGTTGGGTTTTGTGTGTAAATTTATGGAAGATCCAAATTTCTCAGTTTTCTCCAGTTGTTATTTCAAGTGGGTTGTGATTGTTGTGAATTAATTTCAAGAAAAAATCGTATTTCAATTCTGGTGAATATGCCGTATTTTTCAATTTTGAAGGGGGGAAGCATATATGGTAATGGTATAATTTTGCCAAGTTAAAGTCCACAACTAAGCGCATTAGTAATTGAAGTTGATGAAGTTAAAGTCCACACTTGATTGGCGTTTCTAAGTGAAGTTTTCAACAGTTCATACGGAGCAATGCGTCCAAACCTTCATTTGACATTATAATTAGCACGAACATATTGTTTATTGAATATAAAGAGTAGAAAGTTACAACTTGGCTTTCTAAGCCAACAACAAAAGGAAATCGAAAGAAAACACATGCATTCATGAATTATTAAACACCATCACACTAATAATTTTATGTTTATCTACTTCTTAGCCTTTTCCCAGAAGCCTTTTCTCCTTCATTTGCTTGAGCTTGTATCTTCAACAAATCAGGCTTCTTGTCTAATAAATTCATAAACCATATAGCAGAGATTTTCGGGATTCGTGTCAACCGTCCATTCACAAAATCCACATAAAAAATGCCAAATCTAACGGTGTATGCTGAGCTCCATTCAAAATTGTCGAACATTGCCCATATATAGTAAGCCTTCACATCTACACCTTCTCTGATAAAGAAAAATTGTGAACAGTAAATGTTTTTTAGCAAGATAGTCAAATTATTTCATAATTTACAATATACTTTGAGATCGGATGTATAATTATATGAATGATGTCTTACTCGATTGCTAGCTTAATATAGTAGAGATGTTCTTGATGATATGTAATTCTCTTCTCATCAAACCGAGCTTCTGAAACTGTTAGGGACGTATTGTTAACTTCATCCACCCCTGAACAAGTCAGTCATTGAATAAATTTCAATAAAATGGTAAATATTACAAAAAAAATTCTTTTCATACTCTAGGTAAAAAAAAAAAGCTAACGAACATGCCATGTATTTACCATTCTCAGTAATATAAATGCTAGGATTGTCATATTTTGCCTTCATATAAGTCAACAACTTGTAAATCCCAATTGGAACAACGTAGAGCCAATCTGAACCGGCCTAAAATCAATAAAAAAATGATAATATTTCGTAAGCATTAGAAATAAAACTAAGGTAATTTAATCCATTTTGACAATAATGATATGATAATCAACACCCATAAATTGTTTAAATTGCTCCATCTCGTATGAAAATATGTTAATAGAAAAATCATTAAAATTATCTAATCTGTTTTCCATTTATTTCCAAGAAAAACCAAGCTAAAAAGTATACCTGTGGACCAATAGGTATCCCATCACGTTCACCTACAAATGATTGAGGGAGTAAGCATTATGCGATGAGCTTAATTTATTTATACATGAAAATGTTTGATATACTTACTTGATAATGTAACTTGTTGATCAGTTTCGTAACTTGGTTGAGCACCAGATGACGAAGGTGGCGCACTGGTAGCGTAATTAGCAGTGTAATAATTTACGCCGAGAAAGTCATAGGATCCTTTCACTAACTTAATTTGTTCTGGTTTAAATTGGGGAAGACGTGTGCCCACATTTTCCCTCATAACTGGTGGATAATCACCGGTTACTATCGGTGCTACAAACCTGAAAGGGAGAAAGGGTTTTGAGAATACCAATAGGGGTTACAAAACTTCACTAATTTTATTCAATATTCAAAAATAACAAAAAGAAAGCAATCACTTGAACTTAAATAGGAAAGAAAAGCCTAACCTAATAAAAGACCTAATTACCCCTAGATAATTAAATTGCATGCCAATATAAATTAATAATATCCAAACAACAAAATAAGAAAGAAAATAGGCCAAGACCACGACTTGATTGGAACGTGAACAAATTAAATATAGCTACTCAGTTACCATCCGAACATAAAATCAATGGCCCTTGAAGCAGCCTCTATATCTCCTTCGGTGTCAGTAAGTGGCTCAAACCAATTTGAAACATTTGTCATTCCTATCTTGCCTTTTTGATGTGCCTGCACATATGAGTTTGTATAACATATATATTATGAAATCTCAGAATTGTGTATAAATTTTCTTGCCCCGAAGTTATTGTGTGTGGAGAATGTTACCTGATATCTGTGTCTATATATATCAACTGCTGCTGCGTGAGAAAGGATCAGATGATGTGCCACAGTATATGGTTCTGTACCCGGATTTCCAATTGTAGAAATAGATCTAGCTCCTTGTCTATATCTATGACGAGGAATGGATGTTACAGGCGCCGATGTTGTTGAACCTCGAGCAGGTGGCCAAGTGCCCAACACATATCCTTGAACAGTATAGGACCATGGCTCATTCAATGTGACCCAATGTTTCACCCGGTCACCGAATTCCCAAAAGCAAAGCTCAGCAAATTCACAGTAATCTTTCCTGTTTATCAAAGAAGAACATATTCCACATGGTTTACCATGTTTCTTTTTAATAATTTTGCTTCACTTCACTTCCTTTGAATTTGCTTTGTTTTCTTTTAAATATGCTTTTGCAAATACCCAAAGAAAATGTGCTTTTTTATGCAAGATTCAATTACTTACACTATTCGAGGACTTAGAAATCCACCATATTGATCTTCCAAATATTGTGGAGTATCCCAGTGAAAGATAGTTACACATGGCTTAATGCCTACAGAAAAGTAAATATAAGATTCGAAAATGTAAGATTTTTATTATTTTGAAAAGAAACAAATATCAATTGTTAAAACAGAATATAAAGAAACAATCGTATTGGAGTGTAATTAACCTTCGGCCACGAGCAAATCTATAAGATCGTTGTAGTACTTAATTCCGTCTTTATTTATTCCAGTGGATAATCTTCCACCTAAAATATCAACAAAGAAAAACAAAATTAAATAAAAATTCATTAGATTCTGTTTTGACAAAATGATGCACACATTAACATATGTATGTATGTATGTATGTATTGTGGTGGTAAAGCCACTCTCTGGGTCAAAATTTTCAACTTGAAGATAAGAGGATAAGATTTTTTCACGATTAATTATTAGAATTGGTAAAACAAGGTGAAGAATTTCTACTTAAATTCCACACTCTACCTCTTTATTTTCACCTCAATTCTCCTCTATATACATGGTTTCTTTCCTCTAATTATCCATCCCAATCTTAGAGAGAAAAAAAGTAAGGTTTTTCCTAAATATTGTCTTTCTTTTTATTAGAGAGAGTATTTTTTTTCCTATAAGAGAGTGTGTTGTCAATTGTGCTCTCCTTATTTCATACAGAAATTCTTGTAATTTTTGTTATAGTGAAATCCCTTTACAATTTGCGTGTGATTTTTCTCCTAATTTATTTAGGAGTCTTCCACGTAAAATTTTGGTGTTCATTATTTTTCATTTCTACTTCAGTTGAAATTGTGTGCCCCGCACCACAGCGCCGGGTTTATAGCCGATTTTTGTGCTACGGTTGGATCCAGTTAGTGGAAATGAGGCATCTTCAATAATAGCGACATCTATTGGCCTAGCAGAAATATAAGCAATAGGTAGATGACAAGTGTAGAAAGAATAGAAGGATTACACTAGTGACTTTAAATTAGAGATATTCGATGGTAAAGCAACTTTCTTATGGGTCAAAGTTTTCAACTTGAAGATAAGTAGATAAAATTTCTTCACTATTAAGTATTTGAATTGGTAAAAGAAGGTGGAGAATTTCTACTCCAGTTGAAATTGGGTGTCACATACCACAACGTCCTAACATGTATGTATATATACCTGGCAGTACTCTCGTCCATGAAATTGAAAATCTAAAAGAATTGAAGCCCACTTTTTTTAACAAAGCTACATCTTCCTGCAACATTAAGTAAAATGAGTAGAAATTATTCCTCATATTATTTTTCTCAATTGTCTTTAAAATATTCCTCAAATTTGTGCTATATAAATTAAATTTTATAAACTACCTTCCATAAATTATATTGATCAATAGCAACACACCCATTACTTCCATTTTCAACATAACCTGCCACTCAAATAAATACGCTTAGCAATTAACATGTAACAAGCACAAATACATGCACTAATCATGTGTGTATAAACATATCTGTTGGGTATATATATTTATTTATACCAGGTGTTCTCTGTGTGAAGACATCCCAGTTGCTCAAGCCTTTACCACCTGCGGCCCAAGCACCTTCAACCTGTAATGCAGCAAAAAGAAACGAATGGGGTGTTTTTTTTTTTTTTTGAGTGGGTAAGGTGAAAGTACAATATTATATTTCAAGAATTATAATAAATCTAAAAATTGCGCTCTTAACGATATAATTTTTTTAAAAAAACATTAATATAAAGAAATGAATTAATCTAAGTGCATGAGCATGACAACCCGGGAAACAAACATCACCTGATAAGCAGATACTCCAGAACCAAAGAGAAAATCTGAAGGGAAATCAGAGCGCTCGATCTTCATCTGGGTAAATTTGCTTGCATCACTACCAAAGGGATAATCCAGTGCATCGGTCATCGAGCTGCTTTGGCTATCCATACTACAAAATGTAGCTGGTATGACTTGAATGCTGTAAGAGTACGTGCAATGGGTAACTACATCACATCACTTATTTATAGGGGATTGTGGGTGCATCACGTGACAACATTTCTTGGAGTTCTTTTATATTTAAAATTAAATTAATTACGTTAATCCAAACCGTACTATGAGCCATGACTATGAAGTCAATTTTTTGTTTTCTTATTGTAAAGGTCAATATTTTATTTTGCACGGATCTAAGATATTTTCTCCAGATTTGTCTTACCTGATGCGTATGATAAACATTTAAATGGACTATATGGAAAAACGTTTTGAATTAATGTTCTAAATAATTAATTCATAATTTTATTTTACAATGATTTCTAAAAAAAGGTTGCTTATATCTTTATGACTTCTAAATTCAAGAAAAATTTCTCCAGATTTGTCTTACCTGATGCGTATGATAAACATTTAAATGGACTATATGGAAAAACGTTTTGAATTAATGTTCTAAATATTTAATTCATAATTTTATTTTACAATGATTTCTAAAAAAAGGTTGCTTATATCTTTATGACTTCTAAATTCAAGAAAAATAGCTTCAAGAAAGTTATTGGTGAGTGTGCATATATATATATATATATATCAAGAATTCAAGTATTGTATACATCATTAGTC
>CAIGRL010195002.1:0-14955 GCA_903798325.1 Fraxinus xanthoxyloides | reverse complement strand
TTTTCTATATAATGGCTAGGTCCCCTCTCCTCCACATATCATATTGGCTTGCCCTATTGATGGCTGATTATTTTGAGGAGCAATGAGAGGAAGATTTAGCTGGTAATATTCATACATAATAATGCTTTCCGCGTGTATGATTTCAGACTATCAATGTGATTCTTGTTTTTAGCATGATTACTATGTAAATTATCAACAATTAGTATCAGAGCCTGTATGCTGAGATTAGAATCCTTCATTAAAATTGATTTTCAAGTCCTAAATTTGATTTTGAAACAAAATTGTTTTTTTATCAAAAGTGATGAAAATAGTAACTCGTATTGACAATACTAAATAAAACTTCGTTTTCTATAGTAACCAAGGCAAGCCAATATATCTGCAGTGTAGAGAAAGCACCACTGAACATGGCTTTTCCTTTACCCAAAATTGTTAGCTTCACTGGTGGAATCCGCCCATGTTTTCCTCTCAAATCCCCAAAGAATTTGTTTGTAATTGGGCAGAGTTTATATATATACACTTTCAGAATCTCAGAAGAATTTGTAAATTATCGGTTGGATTTTGTGATTGTAATTGGGTATAATTTGATGGGTTTTTCAACTGTGTATAGATTTCTATGTGGTTGCCTCTCCCTTTTACCCATTGATTTCATTCTCTTACCTTCCAAATGAACAACCCTTGCGTGTGTATGTGTGTATGTTTACATCCAATACATTCGTATACAGAGAGAAATTGATATATAGCATGAATTCCAGTGGATTTTAAGTGCCTTCGCCCATATCTGAAGCTTCTTATTCTCCTCTCCTTGAAGAAGCTGTGTGTGTTTGTGTGTTGGCATATGGGTTTTTGCTTTGGTTTGTATATGTGTATTTATAAATTCATTGTCTTGGCGATTTGAAGAATTGATTTGTTAATTGAAGGAAGTGGATGGGCTGAATCGCCACCGCCGTTGCCCGTTTGGGGCTGCAGTTATTATGCGCACACTTATCTCAAGCTAAGATGCACGTGTTTTATTTTGTTGAGTCAGTTGTTTATTTCCCTAAAACAAATGCTACCACTTTCCCACTCTCCTAAGAAATTGGAACCTGGTTGCAACATGTGGTGTAGTCGTCGTGCAAGGAAGTTATGCACGTTTGTTAGTGGGTCTTTGATGTTGTAATTCAGCTAGTATTTAACTGGCAGTAGATGTCAATGAAAATCATCAGAAATTCCAAAAAGAAAAGAACAGGAGGCATGACCCCCTCAAAGTGTCACTTTACTGTTTAAATTTTATCTTTTACGATTTCTACCAATTACACCTATAATAAGTTGGTATCAGAGTCATGTTCCTACGACAATGGCGGATAGGACTTGCTTTGCTCAGCTTACTGAAGGTTTTCCAACCAACAGACAAGAAACAATAAGACTTTCAAAAATTGTAGGCGCCAGTAGACAGGAAACGACAAACAATTCAAAAATTCTCTGGCAACTCACCGAGCTACTAAACACCTTGATGAACCGGGTAAGTAACATAGCTAGTGACTTTGCTTCCTTTAGCCAAAATCATAGCCAAGATATCAAGACCCCAGGAAGCCATAATGGGGAGAGCAGCGGAGAAAAAAATGCGGAAAAGAGTAGGGAAAATAGCTATGTAGGAAGAGAAGTTCATACCCGACCACTCAAGTTAGACTTTCCTAGGTCTGATGAGTCTGAACCAAACAATTAGATCTTGAAAGCTCAGCAGTTTCACTCTTACTACAACACTCCAGAAGATCAAAAAGTATCCGTAGCTAGCTTCCATATGGAGGGAAGGGCTCTCACGTAGTACCATTGGTTGATGTATGCTGGGAATGCAGGGGGCTGGGAAGACTTTGTAAGTGCTCTCAAACTAAGGTTCACACCCTCCGCCTTTGATGATCATGTGGGGGCTTTTACCTAGCTCAAACAGACAACAAATGTACAAGAATATCAAACCCAATTTGAAATCCTTTCCAACAAAATCCAAGGCCTTAGTGAGGAGTTCAAGGTCAGCACATTTCTGAGTGGGCTGAGAGAGGAGATAAGAATTATAGTCACCATGTTAAAGCCTAAGGATTTGACCACTGCCTTTGGGTTGTCTAGATTACAGGAAGATGATGTTAAGATGAGAAGTAGGGGTCATAAGTATCCATCATGGGGAACCTCTCCTCAAGGGTATACCAAGCTAGCATCCATCCCTAACACACCTAGAATCACTTCCCCAAACCAACTTGAAAACCGAAGCATTGTTTTTTCATATACACCCAACCTCAACCGAAGGTCCAGCATACCAATTAAAAGATTGACACCAACACAGATGCAGGAAAGAAGAGAGAAAGCACTATGTTATAATTGCGATGAGAAGTTCCAAGCTGGTCATAGGTGTAATAGGCCAAGGCTTTTCTTGCTGGAAGATTTAGAATTGCGAACCGGAAGAAATAAGAGTTGAAGAGGTAGTGCAGGAGGAGGAGACAGAAGCTGAACCTCAAGAGGCTAAGATACTAAGCATTTCCTTACATGCCTTGGTAGGAGCACCCATCCCACAAACTATGAGGGTAATGGGAAAGATAGGGTAGCAGCAAACAGTGATCCTCATAGGCACGAGAAGCACCCCATAGCTTTGTGGATCAGCACTTGACCCAGAAGATTCGCCTACCTACAGAGGAGAGGCCGACTAACTGTGATGGTCGCTAATAGAGAAAAAGTCCCATGCCCTGGATGTTGTGTGGCAGTCACCTTCAAGCTACAAAGGTATGAGTTCCAAGCCAATTTACATCTATTAACTCTTGGGGGTTGTGATATGGTGTTAGGGTTGGATTGCTTGAGTACATTGGGTCCTATCTTACGGGATTTCATTAAACTCACCATGAAGTTCACTCATCACACCCGAGAGATTCGCTTACAAGGGTTGGCACCTGCTGGATCTAAATTGGAGGTAGATGAGCAATTACCCAAGAAGACAAGAGTTGAACACAAGGGATTTGGCTTCAGCTCATAGGTGCAGAAATTCCACAACCCAGGAAGCTGCTACACCTGACAATAACATAATTGTTGCAAGGGTTTAAAGGCATTTTTTAGGAACCTTCAGGCCTGCCTCCCACCAAGAGCCATGACCACAAAATCCCCTTGACAATCATAACTCTTCCAACTTGTGTAAGGCTCTATAGATACCCTTATTATCAGAAAGATGAGATAGAGAAACTGGTTAAAGAGATGCTGACCTTAGAAGTCATAAGGCCAAGCCAAAGCCTATACTATTAACTAGTTTTGCTAGTAAGGAAGGCGGATGGAAGCTGGAGACTCTGTGTTGACTATCGAGCCCTTAACAAGAACACCATCAAAGATAAGTACCCTATACCCAACATTGATGAACTCTTGGATGAATTACATAGGTCGGTTATATTCTCTAAAATAGATCTTAGTCTGGTTATCACCAAATCAGAATGCATGAAGAGGATGTCCCAAATACAGCTTTTAGAACCCATGAAGGGCACTATGAATTCCTAGTTATGCCCTTTGGGCTGACTAATGCTCCCTCCACTTTCCAAGGTCTTATGAACGACATATTTCGACCCTACCTAAGAAAGTGTGTCTTAGTGTTCTTTGACAACATCTTAATTTATAGTAAGAGTCTACATGACCACTTAAAACACTTAAATGCTATTTTAGGCTGCTCCAGCAATACCAACTGTATGCTAAGCCTTCAAAGTGTCACTTTGGGTGCCAAGAGGTAGAGTACTTAGGGCATGTCATTTCAGAAGAATGGGTGAAGGCTGATCTTACTAAAATTGAGGCCATGCTCAACTGGCCCGTACCTCTCAACATCAAAGCACTGAGAGGATTTCTAAGGTTAACCGAGTACTATAGAAAGTTTGTAAAAGGGTATGGGGGTATAGCTACTCCGTTGACCAGCCTGCTGAAAAAGGATTCTTTTAAGTGGAATGATAGGGCAACTCAAGCATTCAACACACTCAAGGAGGCTATGACAACCTCACCATTTCTGGGCCTACCTGATTTCTCCAAGCCCTTTATCATCGAGTGTAATACTTCAGGGGAAGGGATAGGAGCAGTCTTGATGCACACAAGGTAGCCATTAGCCTACCTTAGCCAGGGATTAAAAGGTAAAAGCCTGAACTTATCTACCTATGAAAAAGAACTGCTAGCTTTGGTTATGGCAGTCAGGAAATGGATGCACTACTTTTTAGGCCATATTTTCAAGTTGAGAATTGACCAGCATGCACTAAAATATTTGTTGGAGCAAAAGATTAGCACTCTTGCTCTACAGAAATGGGTATCCAAGCTCCTAAGCTTTGATTTCACAATGGAGTATAAGAAGGGAAGAGATAATCGAGCAACAGATGCACTGTCCAGAAGGGATTGGCCAGAAGCTGAACCAGAAACTACTTATCCAATAAATAGTGGAAAACAAGAAGCAAATAACATATCCAACCAAGCAATCAGCCTCTTACAACCATCTTGGACCATGGAGTTTACTCAAAACTACACAGAGGATCAGGAGCTTCAGTAGCTCATCCAACAGTTCCAACAGGGCGAATTGGACTCAGTGAGGTGCCAATTTCATCAGGGGGTATTGTTCTACAAAAGAAGAATCCACTTAGGAACTCTGAATGCTTTCCAACAGCAGGTTCTGCAACAATTTCATTGTAACCTATTAGAGGAACATATGAAGACCCAGAAAACTTCCTCAATATTAAAGGAGTTCTACTGGCTTGGAATGCGGCAAGCCATCAGGAAGTTCATCAAAGAATGTGAAATCATCAGCACAATAAAACAAAAAAGTCCATCCGGCAGGATGGCTCCAACAACTACCAATCCCAGAGCAAATCTGGACCGAGATAAGTATTGATTTTATTGAGGGATTACCTCACTCTCAAGGAAAGGATGTTGTACTAGTTGTTGTTGACAGGTTGAGCAAATATGCATATTTCACTCCCTTGAGCCACTTGTATACAACAAGCTCTGTAGCCAAGCTGTTCATGGAGCAAGTATTCAAGCTACATGGGATTCTAAGGTTGATTGTAAGTGATCGCGATCCAGCTTTCACCAGCCAGTTTTGGAGGGAACTATTTTGAGCTAATGGCATATACCTACTGATGAGATCTACATATCACCCCCAGACCGATGGCTAGACCGAAGTGATGAACAAGGGATTGGAAAGCTACCTATGAAGCTTCACTGGGGGTCGACCTAAAGACTGGATGCAATGACTTCACTTGGCTGAATGGGCTTACAATACCTCTGTGCATACTTCCACTAAACTATCCTCCTTTGAAGATATATATGGATACTCCCTCCTCTATTGATGTCATTTGAGCATGGGTCGACCAAAGTGCAGGCAGTGGAAGATGCATTGAAGATTAGGGATTTCATCCTAAAGCTTCTTCAAGAAACCTTTAGGATGCGCATGCTAGCATGAAGAAATTTTCTGATCAACATCGAATCTTCCGAAAATTTGAAGTGGGAGATTGGGTCTTCCTTCACCTACGGCCTTACCGGTAGATGTCGGTGGCTCTTCGTCGAAACCCCAAACTGTCCCCACGTTATTACAACCCTTTTTAGGTAACCCAGAAGATCGGGGAGGTTGCCTATAAATTGGTCCTTTCTAACTGATCCCAGATATATCCCATATTCCATGTATCTCAGCTTAAGAAGAAATTGGGAGAATGAATACAGCCCTTGCCTGATCTTCTTCTTATAACTTCCGATGGAACACTAGCTCTCGAACCCGAAATTATCTTGCAGCGATATTTGAAGAAAAAAGGGAATCATGCTGGGGCCGAAGTGCTGGTGAAATGGAAGGGAACTTCCGAGCAAGATGCGACTTGGGAAGACTTGGAGGAGCTTCGATCTTCTTTCTGTGACCTTGTGGGCAAGGTCCTCTGAATAGGGAAGTCGTGTTATGTGCACACTTGTCTCAAGCTAAGATGTACATGTTTTATTTTGTTGAGTCAGTTGTTTATTTCCCTAAAACAAATGCTACCACTTACCCACTATCCTAAGAAGTTGGAACCTGGTTGCAACAGGTGGTGTAGTCGTGGTGTTTGGAAGTTATGCACGTCTTTTAGTGGGTCTTTGATGTTGTAATTTAGCTAGTATTTAACTGGCAGTAGATATCAATGAAAATCATCAAAAATTCCAAAAAGCAAAGAACAGGAGGCCCGACCCCTCAAAGTGTCACTTTACTGTTTAAATTCTATCTTTTACGATTTCCACCAATTACGCCCATAACAACAGTGGCTTTGCAGCCACTTCTCGTTTGGGGGCTATAGTGGCATTGAAACCGCTTCCCGTTTGAGGGCGCTGCAGTGGCGTTGCAGCTGCAGCCCGTTTGGGAATGCAGTGCTGGCCGGCTGCGCCATCCTAGTCGTCTGCTTCGGGTTGACGCCTCCGTTACGGAGCTGGTGTTTTGGACCGGTGGCGGCGCCACTCAATTTTGCTGCGTAAGGTTTTGGTTTTCGGTCGGTTTCCATTGATTGGAGAAGAGAGCATTTTTGCAATTTATGATTCTTTGGGGGCTTAACGTGCAATTATGAAACTGTAAGCTTTTTTTTTGCAATTAACCATCAAGGGCTTCTCTTGCAATTTGTGGATTTTTTAGGGGCTTCTCTTGCAATTTAACTAAAGATCATTTGGAAATTTTAAAGAAAAAAGACATGCTGTAATTTCTGGATTTTGAGGCCCCCATTCATAATTTTAATTCGGGGTCAATTGTGTAATTTTGAAACATTGAGTTTAAATGGGATTTTTAAATTTGGTTCAAATATTTTTCAATTTTGAACTAAACCTCTGTTTGATTCCCATTTCGGGCAATTTATAGAAATTTTTTGAATGTTGCTACAGTAAGATTCCTGACATTTTCTGTGCAACTCTCAGCCACGCAGTTGTACACAATGACCATAATGCCCTCATTGAGTGATGTTCACCTGCTCACTTTCCCAATCCATAAGGGCGGCTTCATAATTTTGCATATGTTGTCAATAACTTTTGACCAAAATTGGCAGAAATGGGGCCCACGTGATTTGAAAGGAAAATTTATTTTTTGGCCAAAATAATGTGTATCAAATGGGCACTAAATTTAAAATTATATTCAAAATTGACCTATATATTTTACTTTTGACCTAAAATTAAAATTACATTTAAAATTGGCGACTTTATATTTTTATTGAAATAATTAAATGTCGTTATTATTTGTCCATTTAAATTTTATTTCATATATTGAAATTTAGTTGTCAATTTCGTCTTATAATCACGCATGAATTTTTCTTTTCGTCGGTTAATGATTATGATTATGTTGCGTGATTATTATAATTAAATTTTTTGTGGACTTCAAGTCTATCTTAGTGCTTCCATATGAGAAGTATTTTGAAATAAAAGTGGGTGGTAGTTACCAAAGTGACACACTCATTTTTATTTATTTGGTTTTCTTCAAAGAAAAAAATGGACGCTAGGTTGTAATTTTGAATTATTACTTATAATATCTTGCCCAAATGTGTTATTATATGTGATATTTTTTGGAAATTGACATAAAATAGCTAACGGTTTTACTTGGTCTAGAAATCTCCTTCTGCCCAAAAGTGTTGGTGTTTCGAAAATCAATTTGTTTTGTTAACTAACTTCATTATGTATTTTAAGAGTAACTTACAGCATGTTATATTGTCGCCCAAATGTGACTTTATAATGATGCATCTAGACTCTTACCGTAATAATGTTCATTTGGTTTTGACTTTAATTACGGATCATCTAATTAGTAGCTCATGTTAATTAGATGAATATGTTATCATCCATTGTCTGCATGCATTATATTTGGATGATATTAAATATGTTTCCACAGTTTTAAATGCCTCGACTCCTTCGAGTTAATTGTCTGCTATTGAAACCTTGACTGAGAATAATTATGTGAGATGTAAACGAGACGTAGAAATAGCACTTGATCTTTTGGGGTTGAATTTTGCAATGGAGAAACAACTTTCGAAACCCACAGATAAAAGTGATCCTGAATATGTAGTTGAGTATGAAAAGTGGGAAAGTGCTAATAGACTTTGTTTGAAAATTATTAAACTCTCCATATCCGATTCCATTAAGGGTGCTATTCCGGATAATGAAAATGCTAAAGCTTTTGTGGATGCCATAAGAGTGAGATTTGTTGAGTTTGATAAAGCTAAAACTGGAGATCTGATGGACAAACTAATGAATATGAGAAATGATGGTATAAGTGGTGTGAATGAGCACGTTATGAAGATGATAAATATATTTTCTAAATTAAAGGCTATTAAAATTCCCATTGATGAGCATGTTCTGATCCATCATGTTTTGAATAGCCTTCCGAGCCAGTTTAATCAGTTGAAGGTTGCTTATAATTCTCAAAGAGATCAATGGGATTTAAATGACCTTGTTGTTGTATGTGTCCAAGAGGAGCAAATGTTGAAGTGTAAGAATGTTGAAAAATGATCGATGCAAGTTTTGGAAAAAGAAGGGTCACTGGCAGAAAGATTGTTTTAAGTTTAAGACTTAGTTAGAGAAGAAGAAGTGTTTTGCAGGGGTTCACGAGCAAACAGAGTTCGAGCGAGAATGAAGTAAGCATGTGCGTTGGGAATGGAGTTCAAGTGAAGGTTGAGTTCAAAGGAGTGATAAAATTGTCTTTGGAGTTTAGTTTTCTTCTTGTTTTATAGAACGCAATTTTTTGTACCGACAATGAGACAGAATTTAATTTCTAAATCGAAATTTGATGCTTCTGGTTTTTTCTTTTTAATGGAATGGTTGAATTGATTTATGATTCTCGTTTGATTGGATATGGCCTCTTATGTGATGCTTTATATAAATTGTCTTTGGCTTCTTCTGGTGAAATCTCTTGTGTTGCAAATGTGTCGAAGAAAAGGTCTCTGATTCGTGAATAATCCTCCATTTTGTGGTACAAGCGGTTGGGTCACATTTCAAAGGGTAGAATGGAGAGAATGGTTAAAGTTGAGATACTTTCCTCTCTCAACTTTTTTTTAATTTTTTTTTATTGTGACACTTGTGTGGATTGTATAAGAGGAAAGTTGACAAAATCCAATGCAATTGTTGAGTCAATCACTGTTGAATTTGTGGAAAATTGGTGATATGGGGAGTTTCACGTTGAAGGAATTTTTGTTGAGAAGGGAAAATAAAACTTGGTATATAAGTTGAATAAATTTTTATATGGCCCCGAGTAGGCATCATGGCAGTGGTATTTGAATTTTGACGAGATTGTGACTTCTCTTGATTTTGTCGAAAATACAGGTGATCAATGTATTTATCTCAAAATCAGTGGGAGAGATTTTATTTTATCCTATATGTTGATAACATCTTACTTGTTAGCAGTAACTTGGGGTTACTTCATGAGACAAGGAAAACTTCATAACCAATGAATAAGCTAGAAAGAGAATCTATGAAGATGATTCTATATGCTAGTGCTATGGGGAGTTTGATGAATACTCAAGTTTGCACTAGCTCGGATATTTCTTATGCAGTGAGTGTTCTCAATAGGTCTCAGTTGAATCCTGGGCAAGAGCATTGGAAAGCGGCTAAAAAAGTTACCTCGGGTTATATTTTCATGTTGGCTGGAGGTGTTATTTCTTAGAAAAGTATTAAGCAGACTCTAATGTCATCTTCTATTATGCAGTCTGAATTTATAGCATGTTATGGAGCTACAATTCAAGCCATTTGGTTAAAGAATTTTATTTCTGGGCTGAAAATTATTGACTCCATCCCGAGGCCAATCACTATTATGATAACAGAGGCGATGATTGCAGATCTTTTGACTTAGAGACTCGCTCATAAAGTTTTTAAGACATGTTACTGATATGGGTATTGTGAAAACCTTTGATAATCTTGGTTACTGTGAGTTATTTATATTAGAGGACTACATCTTGACTTGATCCCTTCACGGGGTACGTAAGCAACCCATAAGTTTTTCAGGTACGGCATCTTCTAAAATAATATATATTTTCTCATATCCATAAATTATTTTGTGCATGCATTTGACTTATATCTAGAGGCTGTGTGGTAGAGATTAAAATCGGATTAAAATTGAAAATATAGCCGTTATTGTTGACTTTTATTAGAGGGTGGGACCCAATAACGGCTATATTTTCAATTTTAATTGGATTTTAAGCCGTACCAAATAGGCCCCTATTATTATAATATCATTTTGATCTGGGGATATGGCAATTAAAAACATAAGATGAGTCTCTTTCAGAGATATGTGGCTTTATTTTGATTAGAAACATTTTGAGGACCGATATGAATTAGCACAATTTTTTTATCACATTTGGTGCTAAGTTCATACTACATACTACCACATTGGTTGGAGGATGGAGATCCATGTCGATAAGGATGTTGACATTTGTAGCTATGGAGTGGTCTTATATCGTTTAATTGGTGTAACGAATTTCATGTTCGATGTTAACATTCTTGTTGGATCGGATCATGTTGTGTAAGGTGTTACTATTGCAACTGTACTTGTGTGGCCACATATGTAGTCTGACCCGGATGGTAAAAAAAATTTCTATAGCAATCAAATGTTTGTCCAAGTGGAAGAATGTTGGAATAATTCTATTATGTCGGCTTCCATTTAATTGCGATTTTTATGGGTTAACGTGGTAATTTTAAGAATGTGGGCCGGAATTATGTAAACTCTAATTAGGGTTAGAGTCGGTAATGAGCCGACTTTATGATTTCCTATATAATGGCTAGGTCTCATCTCCTCTCCATATCGTTTTGCCTTGCCCCATTGATGGATGATTATTTTGAGGAGCAAGAAGAAGAAGATTTAGCAGGTAATATTCATATATAACAATGTCTTCCGCAAGTATGATTTTCAGACTATCAATTAATTATGTTATTCTTGTTATTAGCATGATTATTATGAAATTATCAACATTATGATGTAATTTGTCTGTATGTCTTGTAATATAATAATTTCTTTTCTTCATTAAAATTTAGTTGCATGGGGTTCGTGTAAAAAAATTAATTTGTAAGTGTTCAGATGCATATTCCATTTGATTTCCTTACATCTCATTATGCACGCCAATTATTAAAATTAATGCTTCATAGTACTTTTAATTGCATATTAAATTAAAGTAAACATTATCTTGTGATTATGTGATGGAACTAATGATATAGATTATTATCTTTGTATAAAAAAACTATGTGATTATATAAATTGATTAAATATTATTTTATGGTATTGATATATATAATTTGTTATTATCATGTCACAACGTGATTAAATATTTTTTTATGTTCGTTTATAAACTATAAATTGTTCATGTTGTTGTTCTTGAAAAAGCACAACCCTACAAATAATTAATAGTCTACTATAAAACATACTGTTGAAGATTTAATATTTTTAAATAATAGTTTATTTGTGCTCTTGAAGTAACAGAATATTGCTCCTATTCTAAAATAATATTAATTACTCTAGAAGAGCATGATATTACAATTTCAATAATTCATAAGAATGTTGGTCGATTTGTAGGTAAAAGCACAAATGATATTTTTCAATATTCTAAAAGAATGTTGATATATTACTTTTGAAGAAGCAAATATATGACTCATGAAGAGCTAATGTTTCGAAATAATAGTTCGATGTTATCTCTGAAGTTGCACAACATTATAATTAATATTCCAAAAAAATATTACTTACTTCTAAAAAGCATGAAATTTTAAATATTTCAAAAAAATATTGATATATATTTTTTTTTGAATAAGCAATAGTAAATATAGAGTCCTCTCGAAGTAGCACATTATAATTCTCATTAATATTCTAGTTAAATTTTAATTGCTCTCAAAGATTACTTAAATTATGTTTTTATTCCTGAAGAACAAATCATTACATAATTTATTACTCTAAACAATAATATGTTAATACTCTTGAAGAGCATGATATTATTGTTATTCAAGAACGAAGTATGATTTAAACATTTGAATATTCCAGAAGAATATTGCAGAATTATTTGAATCAATTGATACAAATCAATATTCTTGAAAAATACCGTGTTGCTCAGAAAGAAGTAAGATTTTTAGTATTTATTAATATTCTTGAAGAATATCATGGTGTCATTTTTTAAGAATAACAACTTAGACATTTCAATCGATCCTAGAGAATTGAAATTTTAATTAGAGAAGCAATAGTTTACTCATATCAATACTCTTGAAGGATATTATTTTTGAGATTTCAGGAGAGCAATATTATGTGATATGAAGGGATAAACTTATTATTATTAGTAATTTATTTTCCACCGAAAAAAAAAAGAAACATACAAAGTTTGTAATAGTGTTTCTTAATTGGTACATTATACTAAATTTTAGTGACTCTTATGATAAATTGTTTTGAATCAAAAGTTTAATAACTTTTATATTTTATTGTTAGACATGTCAGTTAGGCCATAACTAGTCAATAATGATGTAAAATTAAGAATTCAAACATTCAATGAAGAACCGAAGATTCTTCAAGTCAATGAATTCCTATATAATATTTGTTCTCTTTATTGAAAATTTATCATTACTAGTTAAATTAGGAATTGAATTCCTTATATTTCTGAAAAGTAATCAAAGTGATAAATGGGGTCATTACCATCCACATTGGCCATCTTGATATTATTTGTTAATAGATTTGATATGTATACTAGATGATTGCATAGTGTTTACAATCTAAGGTTTACGAAATTACTGTTCAAATATTAAATTATGAGCATAATTTTTAGAATATATAATTAAAACACTGTGTTTTGTTAATGCTAGCGATCTTAAATCTCAACCATTTGATAAGTATTAGTTGAGATGTCGGAAAATGATTTAACATTATTACTTGCTAAACGCCTTCAACTAATTTAATTGAAAAGAAAATACTTCTCATTTTCTGTTTAATGAAAGGTATTACGCATCATGTTAACATCATAGTTCTCCATTTTATATGATCAAAGCCTAATTTTTTTATCTAATTATTTTAATAGTAAAATACATGTAAAATTAATCCACCACAATGCATTGAGAGGGAAAGTAATTAATGTTGAGAGTAAATAAATAGTTTAAACCCCCATACAATATCTTAAACCCTAACAAGGTGATATTCTACAAAGTGGTTTGCTGATTAGCATTTTGACTGGACAATTCTCTAAGCAATAGAGGGATGAATTAAGAAGTTGGAAATAATGTATAAATGCATTATTATCTAAATTCTCACAAAAAATAATTTATTTAAATGCATTTATTAAGCAAAGAGATCAACAATAACTTACACATTAGCTTTAAATGCTCCAACTCAAATTAACGTCATCGGGGACAATTAGTTAATATTATATTAAATAACTTTATGGTACGTCTGAAATGTTATGATATTCGATTATAATACAAAAATATTTCATATAAAAATGGAGCAATTAGCAAAGATAATCACGTCAAGAAGGCATATACACGTGATAAGTATTTACAAAAAAACAAAATATAATATCTCACAAGAGGCTCATGTATCTGGAGGGTGTTTGATAGAGATTAAAATCGGATTAAAATTGAAAATATAGCCGTTACTGTTGACTTTTATTAGACGAGTGGGACCCAATAACGGTCATATTTTCAATTTTAATTGGATTTTAAGCCTTGAATTTAAGACCTAATATAAGTATTTTTTTTTCATTAGGTACTAATTTAATTTCCGTTTAAGAGGGTGTTTGGTAGAAATTAAAATCGGATTAAAATTGAAAATATAGCCGTTACTGTTGACTTTTATTAGACGAGTGGGACCCAATAACGGTCATATTTTCAATTTTAATTGGATTTTAAGCCGTACCAAACAGGCTGATGATGTGTTAAATATTTAGATATCTCAATGAGTTATTTGTTGTTGGAAAAGAATAGAATAAAAAAAAAGTTGTTGACAACACTTTTATACATGAAGTATTGCATCAGATGGCAAATAAACAAAATAATGTGTCAAAATATATCGATCGAAGTAATAATTGACCAAATAAAAAAGATACAATCCTAAATTGATTACTAGAGAAATCTTAGGTTTCTAGATATGTAGTACAAAAAATCTAAGTTGTATACTTATGCAAAAATGAAATGAGAAAAGTAACGTCATAACATATGAATTTTTCCAAAACTTGTATAAATATATAAATTATCATTTGGTTAATGTAATCACGAGTTTCTATTTCATTAGTGTGACAATGCATGAAATTTGATATGCACGTAATAAATGTGATTATATGCAATTTATCTTTTATGTTTTTTTATACTATCTTTGAAGGATTAGATATGTTTGAAACATAATTTATGTCATATTATCTCGAGGGGAGTAAATACGCATTGTACTTTTTTTTCCTTTACCAAGATTTTGTCCCATTGAATTTTCTTGACAAAGTTCTTAATGAGACAATTATTATAGCATATTTAAGAAATAATGTAATATTTTTCCTTTTAAAGATTTTCTTCACGAGGTTTTGCCTAATAAAGTTTTAACGAGACATTCTTTGTGTAATGGTGTCATTAACCTACAAAGCATTTACACTCAATAAGTACAACAATAGCTATTTTTCAAACATGTTACTACAGTAATCAAATATTGATAAATATGTCGTATGAAAATGTTGTTATTTGAAAACTGTATAAGACGACATGTGACATATTGTTGCAAAATAATCCTGCAAGTGTACGGTTTCGTTGTACAAGTAATAATTTTGATGAGTGAGTTATCGTCCCAAAGAGAATAAGGCGTAATTCTAGTGTATCCGATACATCTAAATTCGCAACAATAATAAGAGATGATTGGTTGGTATTTAGCTATGTTCTGTAACTATGAAAACAATAAAAATATGATTTTTTAAATTAAGTGTGGATGAATGTATTGGATTTTCGATTCCATTAATTGGCTCTAGAATTTAATTCTTAACTTGTGATAATTAATTCAATCATTGCATT
>CAIGRL010194986.1:0-14010 GCA_903798325.1 Fraxinus xanthoxyloides | reverse complement strand
ATGACGATGTCAAAGTCTAAAGACATTAAGTTCCTAGTTGTAAAGAAAGAAATCAAAGTGATTAGATTTCTATAAAATATATTAAGACAAACTCCATAATCATGGATCCATTTACTAAATGGCTACCACCCAAAGTCTTTCATGAGCATAATGCTTATATGGGTGCTGCATCTTTTGATGATATACCAGTTTAGTGGAAGTTTGTATTTGGATGTTATTTGTTTTAGACACATATTTTGTACATGGATATTTGGTTAATTTCAGAAATAAAGTATTCAGTTCAGTTCTACTGTAATTAAAGTTTATGGTTGATCTCACTTAAGAAATAAGGTTGGACAAGTTGGAAATAAACATGTTTGGATTACATAACATGTAATTTACATGTTACACTCCCATAATTGATCTATGTCATTTGGTTGTATAGGTGTACGTGACCATTGATGGATTTAGTCACATTAAATGTGACGAAAATCGCTTTGATCCTATATCAATATGATTGATGGACGAGATTGTTTGAAATACCCATAATAATAATAGCAAAATTTTGAACTCATAAGGTTGTGCATAATTGAAAAATTATACGTGTGGCTCAGTGGGAGATTGTTGGAAAATTCTAACATATGGGGCCATACGTAATATATTAAAATGTGTGCTGCCATTATTTAAAGAAAATTAGTCAATTAAAGTGATCCACTAAATATGAATTTTGATTAATGGGTATCAGGTTTCATGAAATTAAAGTATAGAGATCGAAAGTTTGTTATAGATTGATGAGTGACCGATTTGTAACAAATAAAAGATAATGATCATTCATTATCTTATAGTTATATGGGGTCTGATCCCCAATTGTTGGTAGAGAGCAAAATTGAAGTGAAGACCACCAATCAATTGGAAGATCTTAACACATTCAGACAAAGAATCAGATTACTATGGATATATGTATATTTTATTTTTATTTTTTCTTGGACTTCAACATGGAGTTTAAATTTATGGTTTATATGAGAAAATGATTTGATTATAACATATGAATTGAATCTATAATCCCTTTTACATTTTCTATCACTCTATTAGTACCATCCAATGCTATCCGATTCTCCTTATCAAAGATGCTATGCATCAACAATGGGATCAAACCATCAAAATTCAGCACTGATAATTGTGTCAGAACCCAAAATGGTTATTCAAAAATAAGCAATACAAATGGAATATAACAACAAACAAATCAAACTATCAACACTTGTTAAGGCATCAATCAATCTCACATTAAGTCCCAAGATTTCAAAATCGCACACATGCACAAGCGCACAAAGATAGATAGAAGGGTAAAAGCAGCCTTGAGAAGGGCAACTTAAAGTGCATTCCGGTTCATGTAACGAACCAAAGATTATGCGAGCCGACGAAAATTGTGCACAAACTACATTGTGGTTCATGTCTATATTCCAGGTAGATTTATAATGCAACTCGTGATTATCAGAGTAATAGAAAGTGTTTCGCGCGGAAAGTACTCGAGATTCTGGATCATGGGACGTGATAAGATTGCTCAATTAACTGCTTTAATAACCATTATTTATAATGGCTGCTCGTCTTGGTTTTGAGTGTCTCGTGGCCTTGGGCGATGGAGGTATCGTCGCCTTGAGGCATTATAATCGCCCAACACTTGAGCGTCTAATATGCTTGGGTTGTGCTGGGCCTTCACTATATTACTCTACTTCGAGTCTCTTTTAGGCTCATTCCTTAAATATGTCAACTGACCTCTTTTACTTGGGCTTCATTCTTTGGGCCATTGAATTGAGTTGCATTTTTATGCATCAACAGAAAGAATGTAGAATAGTACAATTATAGAATCTTCAGACCAAAAACTCCATAGAAACAAAATGAACTCATGCCTCATTAGACAATTCAATATAATAGAAATGAAGAGTCGAGTGTGTCAAGCATTAAGAAGAAAATGATTTCATATTGACAAAGGTGGTTGTAGAATTGTAGAAATGAACAATTGATGTTCAAATTTACAAAATCGAAAGAAATAACTCAAAAACTACTAAATGGAAAGGCATATAAAAATACTCGTGTATTTGACACTATTGCTTCTATAAAAAGAAAAAAAAACGATAATTAAATGTTGAATCACTTGATCAACAAGTTTAGGTTGTTAGATACGCCCACATGTACATAATTTACGTACAGTTTTCAACATGTCCGCTCACGTGTGGCCTATATTTATTTCCCTGTCAAAGCCTGATGTACACAATTGTATTAAGTAGGTGGCAAGGAGACTTGAAGATGAGAACTTCTTTACTGAAAGGATTTTGTATTTATATACAATTCACGAGAGAGTTCGGAAGGGAACTACCCAAATCACCTACAACTTATTCTAAATAGTGTATACATGTCATATTTACATGAGAATAAACAATAGTTGATATTATGACAGATCTAGTTTCATGATGCTCGGACTCTCCAAAAATAGAAAAGCATCCGTGTCGGCATGACATGACATGTATACTGATACGACATGACATGTATACTGACAAGGGATATGGATTAGATCCTTGATTTTGCACTCAGACACGGCACCAAACGGGAAAAGATGGCGGAGTTGGGAAGTCTTGCTTCTAGATTTCTGCCTCTGGTTCTGTAGAAAGAAAATAACAAAAGACGAGACGGAAGTGAGTTGGACCAAATTATTATATAAGATGGACTCTCGTTAATCAAATTATAAAGTTTTTTTATTTCTTATATTCTTATCTGTGAGAATTTTTATTTTATAATTAAAATAATTTAGTGTTATATCTTTTTTATATATTAAATTTAAATTTATTTCTACAATTATTTTTAAATAAAACATCGGAATTGATTTCCTTTAATTTTTCGAAAAGAATTTATTTTAGGTTTAAATTTAAATTGATTTCAAATTATAATAAAATTGTTTAAATTAATTTTATCTAAAGAGTTGATAAACAAATTGATTTATGAGTTCATTTTTTTGACAGCCAATATTAGTTAATTTGTGTACAAGTAAATGAAAATTTAAATTGATTTTATTCAAAACGTTGTCCAATACTTATTTTTGAGTTCGTTGGTGAATAAAATTTTTGGGAAGTGCTGGGCCCGCGCCCCCTCCAATAGGGGTACCATGTGTCCATTATGGAAACCAATAATGATCCCAAATTTTTTATTTCTTATTTCTATTCATGTCAATTTTTATATATAATAATTAAAACATCACAAATTCAGTATTATTAATTAAAACTATAAATACTTATATTACAATAAAATAAAATAATTGTTTTGTCATTTATAAAAAAAATTGTAAGACGAATTCCCGTACCCATATTCGTATTCAAGATTAGAATTATTTTTAACAATCCACATATCTTAATTTTTAAAATGAGAATGATCAAACTGTTAGATATGTACTTGTATCTGACACTAGCACCAAGCATCATAGGTCTAGTTTGCTAAAATAAAAATAAAAAATTGAATAGAATCACTAAGGGGTTGTTTTCTTCGTGTTTCAGTTTTGAGTTTTGAATCCATTTTTAGTTGTGTTTTGAGTGTCTATTTTGAAATCGCTGAAAACGCGTTTTTTTGTCATTTTGAAAAATTGTTTTCAAAAATTGAAAAAAAAAATGAAGTTTTAGCTTGATTTTAACTGAAACAGTCACTGTTTTGACGTTTTCCGTTTTCTTTGTAAATTTAAAACTTGTTTTTGGAAAGTCATTTCTGAAAATAGGTAAGTAATCGTGTTTTCAATGTTTCCAAAAAACTGAAAATTGAAAATCGCCTGAAAACAACAAAGAAAACTTGCCCTAAATCTTTTATTATTGACACTAAATATGTCAATTCTCGACATAAAAGGATTGTTGGCGTTAAAAATCAAACTTATCAGCGTAAGAGAACATTACAAATATAAAGGTCAATTTCAAACTTACAAGTATATGCTCCAACCAAAACGCTACACACTGAACGCTTTCAAGCCCTCAAATACGAGCTATGTTTGATCTAAACTGTGCAAAAGATTTTAGAGTTAAGCCAATTGTACATCAGAAGTGTACATTACTTTTGACAACATCCAAGTTGACATAGTTTAATTGGTTAAAGAACTGTTTTCTCCAGTAATATTTGTCCTGAAGTTGTCTTAGATAATTATGCATAAAATTTCAAATCTAGGGAATTCTAACTCAAAAAATTGTTAATTCAATAGAATATGATGATCAAATTATACAAGGCAATATATATTGTTAATTCCTCAGTGGAACAATTATCCAATAGAACTGATATTACTGAATTAAAAGTGCTTAATTTTATTGGTTTCTTAACTGAGGCCTGGTTTCAATTCTTTTTTTAAGCAATGGGGTTAGAAAGCAAATTAAAATTAAAAGAGATTGAATCTACACAAAAGATTTAAATAGAACTTAGTAAATTTTATTAATCCTCTGGATTAGCACTTACAGGATGTAGTTGAGAGTTTGCTACGAGGGTTTGGGGGCAACTCAGAAATAAGCTCTCGGAGTTGATTGCATGAGGTGACAATGAGTCCTCCTTAGACCTATCAGTCAAAGGAAATCCAAAAAGATGATCCCCCCATATATCATAAGTATAATTTTCCTCAATCCCCATCTTTTGCTCAATTTTATCCGGTTGTAGATCACAAAGCTTGGAACCAGGAGCCCGCGCATGTGGTGCAATTGTAGATGTCGAAGCTAAAATAGGAGATTGACGTGTCAAATGTGGAGCAGCCCTTCCAGCAACAGGAAATGTTGCAGAAGGCAACAGAACAGCTCTGCCAGCCACTTTTCTAGCTAAATTTGGCTTCTCTTGAGCAGGAAAGAACCATTTACTGTTGCCAAGATTCAAAGAAAGCTCAGGCCCCAACACCTTTACCTTAGAGTAAGGTTCTGTAAACGTGCTTTTATCACATTGCTGATCAGCTACCTGACCGAACGTAGGTTTAGCATCCACAGATGTGACAGGTGAAAAGGGTGACGTTGGTGTAGAATTTCCACTCTGACTGCTTGAAACTTCAAAAAGTCCACTTAGTCCTGAATTGAAACTCTTTTTCTTCCGTTGCCTTCTCCCCTTCCCCTTTCCAATTTTAACAGACAGGATTCCAGCTTGTGATGCATTTTGGATATCCGAACTCTCAACTGATACAGATTTTGACTTTAAAGAGGGAGATGATGTAGTTTCCTGTTGAGCATTCAACAGAGTGTTGGTTTGCTTTTGATATCCCATCGACGGATTTATATTTTTTGGGGCACCATCTTGATCATCAGAATCTAGCAAAGTGTCCTCTTTCTCATTTGATCTTATCGAACCACTCATTTTTGGGGATATGGGATATTCACAATGGTTTTTCAGATTGTGATGCGCATGAGAACATTTTTCTGCATAGCTCACGGTGGAGATGGAGATTTTCCCGCTCTTAAACAAGTATTTTTGAAAGCCAAAGGCCATCACATGTGGAAACAAGAAACAGAGCAGCAGTAGCAATATGAAAACAGCAAGAATGATTGCAACCATAGATCTCTTAATGTGCATCCAAAATGTAGATCTTTTGCAGAAGTTGAGAACAAACATGGGTATACTGGCTTTCATAGGAATCAGAAAAATACCAGAAGCCAGAACCAGTTGAAGGTCCCTCTGTATTGTAGATGTAGAGAAATCAGTTTGATATGATATCTGAAGCTTTATAGATTCCCCAGGCTGAAGAGAAAAACCCTCGCAAGAATTTACTTGAAACCCATCCAAACCACATTCAGCTCCAGAAATATCAATTCGCTTTACCTCTAAAGGAAGGTCTCCCTTGTTGTTTGCGTACAGCTCTTTTATCATAGGCTGGGAACAGGCAAGACTTTTGTCTTCCATGTAGTTTGACATGTCTGGAGACAGAAAACTGAGTGGAGTTGGCAAGTTCAACTCAAATTCTAAACCTTGCACAGGAATAGCCTCCTCAAACAAGACCAAGGAAACTATCCCCCCAAATCCACGCAAAGATAACCACTCCACACCAGATAGATTATTCCTTATCAGAACCGAACTTTTCCATTCACATCGATTGGAGGGACGAAAGAGAATTGGACCAAAGGACGCTTTACCATAAGGATGAACAAAAGCTTCTGTAACAGCACTCTTTGCTAATGAGAAACCATATCTTGTAGGAGCAATGGATCCATTACCCACCAAACTGCTGGATGAAGACAGTTGCAGAAGAGTGTCAGATGTCCTGCACTCATCTATAATTTCTCCAGAATTTAGAACAAGCTGCATCACAATTGATTCTTGGCTTGGGTTTTTGACAGTTATCCACTGAGACCAATGACTTCCAACCTGAACTATAGGGAACAGTACTTCATTTTCATCAAGAACAGACATTAAAGGTGTAGTCGCATGAGATTTCCAGTTCTTAAGTACCAGTTCGTCTGCTTCTCTTGCATCCACTGCCTTCAGATATGGATTTACATAAATAAATGGCCATATGCAAGAAAATCGAAATACACGATTTTAAGCATAAGAGTGAAACACATTTAAAGATGGAAACAAGATACTGAAAGTTGATGCAGAGTCAAAATATGTATAGATGACATATCACACAATTACAGGATGAACAACATTTTGATTAATCCATAATTGGACAGAGTCCATCTGCACTACAACAAGAACTTTGCCAACCTATAAAATTTTAGAAGCAGAAAATAGAAGGTTGAGCACCGGAAACATGATCTATATTTTGCTCCAAGTAAGAATAAATTCCAAGAAGCAATTAGATTTCCTATTATTTGTAGATAACAGTTACATGTTTTAGCCACGTACTCTGCAGGTAGTGGAAACTTCATGAAGTGCTACAGTATCCTACTAACAACAAACTGAAGTAAAAATTAAGAAGACTTCCACACCTCATCCATTTATAAGAAGAAATGAACAGATCACGTTCTGGCCTGGCATTTCTCCAGATACGAGTCATAAATTATTCTAACAATTTTTTTACCCATAATCAATTTCATTGTAACTATAAATTATCTCTCAATTGCATTTCCTTACAGCACATGCCAAGTACCAACCAACTAATCAATTAAATCAATTGCAAACCTCATGTATCAAATCCTAGTTTTAGAACTCAGAAATGATCTGTGCAAAAAGTCAAGATGCAAAATATAAACCAAATTCACTCATAATAACATATCAGTTTAAGATCCCCTTCTCTCTTCTTTTCCTTTCATTCCTAGCACAGTTACGAGTAATCAGAATATCAAACTAACAGGTTTATAATCTATTGATTCCTTTTTGCTGCCCTGTATGAAGTAGACCATCATGTCTGGTGATAGCTATTGCAACAAGATAAACCTAAATTATACTGATTGTGCTTGTTAAATAACAAATCCTGACAATGCAATGCATTCCAGTGAGAAAATTTTATTTCAGACAGAAAAATGGAGAAGAATCTGTATACCTTCATCTCTGTTGGTGGCTGCATGCTGCTACTTAAAGATATTTGGGAATTGGTAAGTTCTATATCTTTGGACTGCTGTCTATATCCGATAGAAGAGTACAATTCATGTTGTGGACAAACACCGATCACATCTTCACAGGGAATTTCAATCTGAGAACTAGTATCATTTATTATTATGACCAATTTGCAGTTCGTATTTACATTAGAAGTTTCCAATGGACTGTTAACGATAACAGCAACTTGTGTGACAGTATTAGGAAAAAGTACAAGACCTTCCATGTATTTAATATGAAAATGTGCAGTGTCTTCCCCGAGTTCTGCGACTTTGATAAAACTCAGTAAATAAGGAGAGTCATTTCTCACTGAAAGTGCAATAATAGCTCCTCTTCTATCACATGGCATTAAGGGTTCCAGGGATACTGAAACAGGACGAATAGGTTCATCATAAGCGGTATTTACGCTCAGTTGTGCTTCAAGTGGAACCATTAGTGTATCGATCTGATTTTTTGAAGATCTCAGCAACTGCATACAGATTGCACCAAAAACTTTTCCTTCAAATTGGAATGACAGATCTAATTCCATAATAGTCTCTGTTTTTTGAGGGCCAATCTCCCAATTTTTATGTGGCCTCATGGCAATCTGTGGTAGACCAACTTCACCGCTTTCAGCATCCAACCATTCTTTAGCACTCAGCACACGGAACTCACTAGATTCTGCAATACCACATGTGCTACATATTGCTTTTGACGATTGGGAAGTATTTCCCGAAGAAATTGATAGCCAAGCAGTTACTTCCTCCACGTAGAGGGCTTCATCAAAAGGATTAAACAAAGACAAATTTTTTCTCCACCTTCCGCTGGAGGAAACACCAAGACCAATTAAAGGCTTTACACCATAAGGGGACTCAACAGCAAAACCTTTAGCTGGAATCAAGAAACCACCAAAGCTCGTCTGCAAAACTAATTGCGTTGAGGATGAACCTAACTTTGTTGGCAAAAACACAAAACAAACTGATGCAACTTCACCAGGAGCCAGCAAAAAATCACTAACATTGCACGAATAAAACTGTGAGTTCGTACTATAAGGCTCATAGACATTCAAAATGTTGTCACTGCCAATGTTCTTCACTGTTAAAAAAGCTATGGAAGGAAAATGCAAGCACTTGCGTCCCCAATCCAGCAGAGAAGGTTTAATTTCCACATGTGGTGTTGAAAATCTGTCCAAAAAGCCAGATTTGACTGTTTCAATATTCTCAGTCAATTTCAGATTTCGGGTTTTGTGGGCAAGTAAAGGCCTTATACAAGAAGTAACATCATTTTGTTGATCATTCATTGAGTTATGACATGGCAATCCACGACAACTCTCTTGGTAGTACAAAGAACACGAAATAGTCCTGCCACCCAATAATCTGAACATGCCACTTTCCGATGACCGACTTAGGCTATTTTTCTCTTGGTTTAGTCCAGCAGACAACCTAATATCAGCATGAACCCTAGAAACATCTAATACTTCAAATTTAGCACCATCTTTTTCACATAAAAACCCGGCCAATGTTGATGGGAAACAGAATGAATTCGAATGAGGACATACATTGTTCACACTATGTTGCTGCACCAAATGTTCCACTACAAACTTTGAGTTAATATGATCATCGAATATATCCGGAAAATTTACATCAGAACTGCCTTTGTAGGACCGGCATGCTTCAAATTCCAACTGATTCTGTGCTCCATTAATTAGAGGTGCCTCAAATGTTATGAGGGCGAAAAGAGCACACAACATAACCTCCAGAAAGTGAAATGCTTTGGAGAAGTGAAGAACTCCCCTGAATAACATAAATTAAAAGATGATATCAAAACAATAATTCACAAGACTACTGACACGAAAATGTTTAAGAACTACACATTGAGAACTGTGATTGCCACCTGCAAAGTAGTCAAAACTCTACAATGATCATTGCAAACAAAAGAGCACAAATAACAAGAATCATAAAAAGAACATCAGTGACAGAATAATGAACAGAACTATCAAAAAATGTAGTACCATTTATTTATGAACTAAATAGAAGGTAGACAACAAACACTTAGGGTGTGTTTGATTGCATTTATTTTTCATGTTAGTTTTCCACCCAAATTTCTACTTTGGGTGTTTGATTGCTATTTTTTTCCATTGAAAATATTTTCCAACTTTTGAAAATATGCCTAATTTTCCTTGCTTTTAAGGAAAAAGTTTTCTTTAGAAGGAGTAGGTTTTTATTTTCCTTAAAATAATGAAAACATTTTCTTTTCTGGGATATATTTTCCAATGCCAATCAAATGCACTCTTAGCTATGCGTCTTTGCATTAAATACACAAACAAACCCATTAATAGAAGATCAGTTCTTAGAAGAGGAGTAGGGAATTATAGAAGAAAACCTATTATTTTCCATATATGTTGGAGTGTAAACTTTCACTTAGCAATGCCATATATACACATAAAAGCTCCAAAACATTTATCAAACAAAAATCCATCAGACGCCAGTTCTATTACATAAAAGCTTTCGACAACAAACACTGAACCCTAAAAATGTTGCCATCATCGGAAGAAACGATTTTTTTACCATTACACCAATAAAAACACTAAACCCACATAAATTTTTCGTTCTTTTCCCGAAACAAAAAACTTAAAACACTCGAAACAGGAGAAAACATTTTTTCTAGAGCAACAAAAATCGGGGATTGAAGTGGAAAACCAAAAGGGCGCCTTAAAAATGGGAAAACATGGAAAATCAGAGCTACAGAAAGATGAAGTTACCGGAGGCCGGACATGGTGGAAAGTTGCAGTGAACAAGCTTATTCTTTAATCATGAATAGGGTTTCAGGGACCCTATCTGAGTGCAAAAACTACAAAATCAATACTTTTTTTCTTTGTGGGATTTGATAATTTTGTGGGGGCTTGAAATGGACACCTGAGAAGAGCAGATGAATGGCCTACGAGAGAGAAAAAGCCGAAGAAAATGACGTGCGTAATTTACTCTATTGCCCTTGTCATTATAAAGAAATGATTATGGGGTTAATTGTGATTAGACAGAGGTTAAGTGAAGGTTAAATTCGGATTTTAAGAAGGACAAAAAGTTGAAGGCAAGTTTGAAATTCTCCTAGCTGGTTCACTAAAATCTAAACAAGTTTCGGCAATGACTATGGTGGTCTCTCTTTTAGTTTTCAAAATTGGTTCGATCATTGATTTGACCCTCGAAAATGGTGAAATGTCAAAGAATTATAAATTTTGTTATTTGTACATAAAAATTGTACATAAAGAGTTACATAATATAATGTGGGAGAAAATAATTGGATGAAAAAATTGACGTGTTTTATACAAATAATAAAGTGATATATGATATTATGTAACTCATTATATAACTTTTGTTACATGTAGTAAAATCCAAAAATTATAGAGTTTGATACTCTTATCAGGGGGAGGGGGGTTTACAACCCCCCTAACCGGCCCCGCACAATAGTGGGGGACCATCTTTTTAAAAAATTCAAAAAAAAAAGTGGGCTCCCACTATTGTGAGGGGCCGGTCAGGAGGTTATTAAGATGCATTAACTAGTTCTAAGTTATTTTAATGAATTCTAATTTTTTAATAGTTTATATACGAGTAGTTAATTTTTCTATTGAAATAATTCGTACTTCAATTTTTATAGTATGAGTAATTAAATGTATAGGTTTTGAATTGTATATACTTATAGTTAAACGTTGTAAAGTGTATATATATTACCAAATAAGTCATTAAAATTAATAAAGCGCTGGAGCCAACTTTATCCATCGTGATGAAGAAAAGAAGATTTGCAATAAAAAAAAAAAGTATTCATTACGTGTTAATATAATTTTTATTACATTAACATTTAAGAATAATTATATTTGCATTACATCTTTTTTATTAAATGCAACACATACTATGTTAAAGTCTTATTTTAAATTTTTTTCTTAGCTTGCAAACTTTTTCCTTAATCACGCTTCCGTGGAAAAATATTAAAAATGTGCTTTAAAATTGTTGACCTCAAAAAACGATGTCAGCACATTTCGGGCTCACTCTGCCACGTTAAGCGTTGATTTGGTGCGTTTCTACCGGAGTTTTAACGGTAATAAGATCTGCGGGGACGCGAGATGCGTTTTCCGACAAGAGACAATAGTGTTCGGGCACCGACGATTTTTTAATAGCAGCACTTGGAACAGTTTCTTTTTATAAACCATTGGGTTGCAATTGTATATGTATGAGGATAGACACAATATTGTATTATTGTAACTTTGTGTTGGAATCTCAATATCTATTTCCTATTTATGCTTGTAATACTTGTAAATAGCAAAGCATGGGAGTCTCTTCTTATCGGAATCGAAGGTAGATTTCTACTCTCTCAATTCCCCCCCACCCCTCCCCTTCCGATCATCCCCTTCTGTATGAAGATAGACTATTTATACTATTCTATCCGACATGGTAATCGTTGGATCAGATCCACGTGGCGACATCTCTTAAACTGAAACTTCACATCGCTGTCCACTCATTACAATTAACATTTGACAACAGGTTAACCGTTCTATCTAATTAGTAGGCCGATACACTGACACATATACTGATATAGCAAATACTTTATTACAGACGTCACATCAATCACTTTCGAGAGATCTTCGAATCTGTTGCGAGGCAACATCGGCGTTGATGCGAATCATGGTTTGCCTTGAGCCTGTGGACCTCTGGCATAACTGAGCTTCGGACAGCTTATAGGAACCTCTGCTGGGGGCTTCTGATAGGCTTATGTTTCTTTACACTGAGGGTACGTCGGCCGAACCTCTTCTTTGGTGCTTGAAGGACCTCGGACAATTGTTCAGCTTAATGACCTTGATATCGCTAATTGCCCTGTTGACTTTTGTATTGACTTTGTGCCACTTGGCTACTCGGAGCATGTGGTTGTCCACGTCGATGTACTGCTTGCATGGAGTCTTTGATTTGGGGACGGGGTAACATATTTCATATACACTTTTTACTATAACATCGGAGAGACAACAATCATACCTTGATGTGCTCGACGCATTTGTTTAAGGGATCGAAAGGCTGTCCAAGAAATTGCAAAATATCTTTAAAATATTATTTCGATAGTTAGATAAAATGTAAGAAAATTTTAAATTAAGATTGGATTTTCATATACATAATGTAATTATTTTACCAAGTTTAGCTTACTGAGGAAGTTTTTAATATGAGCCGTTGTAGCCAAAATGATGAGATAAATAACATTATTTTTTTTTTCTAAATTTGTAAGGCATACAATTTTCATATTGTCACACTTACTAGAAACTTCAAAATTGTACATTTCAACACTCAATTATTTAATATGGACTAGCTTTTTATTTATTTATTTATTCAAAAGGAAGTTGCTTGTGCTGGTTCAACATTTGAATTTTTCGACATTGTGGGCAACTTTATCGGAAAATTCACCTCTGGTACAAGGAAATGCATAATAAAAAGACGGGAAACATCACCTGTACAATCGAGACTGACAATATTGATTGACAACCTCTCACAGTGATGGGTCCCAAAATGTTTAAAAAAAATAAAAATTGCTCTAAATTCGCTCCATTTATTGCTTTTGTACAAAAATAAAAATAAAAAATCAAACAACTTTTAATTCTCCGTTGAATTAAATTCGGAAGGTCAATACCATTATACGACTTAGCCACCATTAAAATCTTCAAATTAGTCTTTGAAATAATTTAAAGCTTGACCATTGGTCCCATACCTATCCCCATATGTAAACACAACCAAAAAACACGATAAATGACAAATGAATCATCATTGGATTAATAATAAATCGACCCCACAAGTATGACAATTTCTTGGGTTTTTTTTTTTTTAAAGAATAGATTTTATAAAAAAAATAATTTTTTTAGAATATATGATTAAAAAAGTAATGAAAAATTCTGAATTTAAGTATAAAATTATTTTATTAAAAAAAATATGTGGTTAAAAGTAAATTTCAAAAAAAAAAAAAATACATTTTAAAAAATGTGGCTCAAACAGAGGCCTAATCTTTCATGTTTATGAAAACAGTCCAGTAGAACTTTCAACAAGAACTTATTTGGGTTAATTGTATTGGCGGACATCCACCTTTCACCCCCAATTCATTAGATGATTGGACTTTAATTTGTTGTAATTGAGTCACTTAACTTCAATTGGATTACGATTACGTCACATAGCTTCAATTTAATTGCAGTCAAGTCACTTAAATTCATAGTGATATATTTGAAGTGAATGGACGATTGATTTGAACTGAATGTGTAAAAGATTTTAATCATTAATGCTTTTCTTTCATAGCGCGTTTTCCTTACGTACATAAGTTAAATTTTTCCGTACGACTGACGAGATGTCCACAAGTGCATATGTTAGTTTTATCGACAATTGTAACTTATACTAATGTTCAAAAAATTAGTAAAAAAATCAATTAGAATAAAACCCGACTAACCATGTTTTGTTGCATAGATTGACGAAATGTGATGGACTGATTTAATTGCAATTAAATTGAACT
>CAIGRL010194924.1:7060-30829 GCA_903798325.1 Fraxinus xanthoxyloides | reverse complement strand
AGCGGATTCGCAATCATGGAGTTTGTCCCAATATGCTCTATTGACTCTTGTCCACTCTGAACTATTTCTTTAAGAGCTAGGAACTTGATCTCCATATGTTTTGACTTTGTCGAGCTCCTGTTGTTATTGGAATATAACATTGCTGATTTATTGTCACAAAATAACTTGAGTAGTTTTTTTATACTGTCTATAATGCTCAACTCACTGAAAAAATCTCGCAGCCATATTCTATGATTTGATGCCTCATAACGTGCTATAAACTCCATTGTCATTGTGGAAGTAGCTATGAGTGTCTACTTAGCACTCTTCCAGAAAATAACGCCTCCAGCTAGCAGATAGATATAGNTTCAAGAGACATTATACCCATATGAGCAGTGTGCTCACGAAAGATCTTAGGTATCAACCCCTTAGTAAGCAGATTCGCAATCATGGAGTTTGTCCCAATATGCTCTATTGACTCTTGTCCACTCTGAACTATTTCTTTAAGAGCTAGGAACTTGATCTCCATATGTTTTGACTTTGTCGAGCTCCTGTTGTTATTGGAATATAACATTGCTGATTTATTGTCACAAAATAACTTGAGTAGTTTTTTTATACTGTCTATAATGCTCAACTCACTGAAAAAATCTCGCAGCCATATTCTATGATTTGATGCCTCATAACGTGCTATAAACTCCATTGTCATTGTGGAAGTAGCTATGAGTGTCTACTTAGCACTCTTCCAGAAAATAACGCCTCCAGCTAGCAGATAGATATAGCCTGAAGTGGATCTCCTACTATCTTGGCATCCTGCAAAATCGAAATCAAAATAAACGAAGATCTCCAACCAATCCAATCTCATGTATGTGAGCATGTAGTCTTTTGTTCTCTATAAATACCGAATGACCCGTTTGACTACTTTCCAATGATCCATTCCTAGATTACTTAAATATATACTAGCATCCCAATAATGTACGATAGGTCCAGACACGTACAGACTTAAGTATACATCAGACTCCCTATTGCTGAAGAATAAATAATCTTCTGCATTTCTTTAATTTCCAAGTCATCTTTAGAGCATTGACTTAAACTGAACTTGTCTCCTTCAGCCACAAGGTGTCACCCGATTTACAATCTTGCATGCCATATCTTTTAAGTATCTTTTCGATATATCTCTTTTTATGATAATCCAAGAATACCTCGAGAACGATCCCGATGTATTTGAATTCGTAATACAAAAATAAGCATCACCAAGATCTTTCATTTCAAAATTTCTTGCTAAAAATCTCTTAGTTTCGTGCAATAAGCCTATATCGTTGCGGCGAGCAATATGTCATTGACATATAAAAACAAAAAAATACTTGCTCCCACTGAACTTGTGGTACATACAATCATCGACCAAATTCATTATGAAACCATATGAGATGATCACTTGATGAAACTTGTAATACCATTGACGAAAGGCATGTTTGAGTCATAGATGGATTTCTTTACTTTACAAACCATTTGCTTTACATCATCCGACACAAAGTTTTCTTGTTGTACCATATAGATTGTTTCATCAATGTCGCCATTAAAAAACATTGTCTTAACATCCATCTGATGTAACTCAAGATCGAAAAGCTCTACCAATGCAATTATAATCCTGAAAGAGTCTTTCAAAGAAACTAGAGAGAAAGTCTCTTTATAATCGATGCCTTCTTTCTATGTCTTTCCTTTGCGACAAGACAAGCCTTAGACCTCTCCACATCACCTTTCGAATCCCTTTTGGTCTTAAATGCTCATTTGCAACCAATGTGTTTCGCACATTCAAGCAATGGAACAAGGTCCCACACGTCGTTGTCCTTTATGGACTTTATCTCCTCATTCATGGAATCGAGCTACTTTTGAGAGTTAGAGGTTTCCATGGCTTGACGAAAGTTGATCGGATCATCTTCCACCACTTCAATGTCAATTTCATGTTCTTGGAGAAATACAATATAACCATCTAAAACCTCACTTTTCTTATCTCTAGTGGATCTTCTTAATGGCATTGGTTCTTGATGCTGTAGAGTTTGTTGACCTTCATAGGGAGATACAATGACATGTCTTGATCTAGAGTTGCTTCTTGTACAATGTCAGGAATAGAAACATGATCCGAATCATTATCAATGGAAATTGAAGGAATTTCAACATATTCCTCATCAAAGACAAAGTCTATAACCCTTTCTCTGCCCCCACAAACTTAACATCCTCAAAGAATCGAACATTTTTCGTTTAAAAAATTGTCTTAGTTGTGGTATCATAAAACTTGCAACCCTTGGACCTTTTAGAATATCCAATAAAATAGCAACTAATAGTCCTTGCGTCTAGTTTATTTTCATTTGGCCCAAAGGCCTTGTCTTAGTTGGACATCCCCAAATGTGTAAGTGCTTCAAACTAGGCATTTCCCCGTCCAGATTTCATAAGGGGTTTTATCAATAGCCTTAGTTGGAACTCTATTGAGTATATAAACTGTGGTCTTTAATGCTTGATCCCAAAGTGATTCTAACAAGGTAGAATGAGTTGTCATATTCCTCACCATGTCCTTAAGCGTTCTATTTTGTTTTTCATCAACACCATTCAAAGTGGGCGAATCCAATATAGTGTATTGTGGGACGATACTACATTCCTTTGGGAATTTAGCAAATGGTCTTGGCTGTTGTTCACCTGAACTGTCATATCTGTCATAGTATTCACCACCACGGTTAGATCTAAAACTTTTAATCCTTTGGTTGATTTGGTTTTCAACTTCAGCTTTATAGTTTTTAAACACATCCAACGACTGTGATTTTTCATAAATGAGATATATATAACCATATGTAGAAAAGTCATTGGAAATTACGTAGTTTGACTCTAACAACACCTAGAGGGTGATGAATAGGTGTAAATGCGAAATTTATTAATTTTAATTAACTAGGAACAAGTCACCAATTAATTATCTCTAAATAGTTAAGCAAACAGTTTAATTGTCATATGTTTGAATACCGTAGAATATTAAAACAGTAATGAAAGTAGTTAATAATGCACAGTATGATCACAGAAAAATCCTAACCAGTAAAAACTCCAGACATTTGTTAGTCAACAATTCACTATAAACAATATTAAACTTACAGTCTATAAGATTAGACGACGACACATACTATCTGATCTCCTGACTGCAATTCCAACACCTCTCCTGGATTATGTGCTCCTGCACCAACTCCTAACTGTAATTTTCAAAGCTCTCCTGGATTGCGCTCTCCTGTAGCAACTCTTAACTTTGTGGAATCATCTATCTCCTATGGATTCACGAAGAACACCGCGTTCTTCAATGATTGGAACTCCAGTCACCTTTCCTTGATCTTTAGAAAATCTGATAGATGCGGAGGAAGCAACAATTTGGTATTTGAATTTAAGATCTTATGTTTTTCTCACCGTCAGAACGATATACATTGAAGTATGAAGGTTGAACGCTTCAGAGGATGAAAAAAATATGGACGCTATATGTTTTCTCAATAATCAACCTTAGAAATCTCCTTCTGTGGCTTTTGGATACTTGTAGGTAGGTTAAGGAAACCTTTAAAAATGAATTAAAAATTTCTCGGATGATATTGTCGCTCGAGCGAAGGGCTGCGATAGTCGAGCGACAGGCTGTCCCTCGAGCAAAGGCGAGGCGACACTTTAGGACAAAGTTTTTGTTTTTGAGACTCAAGCCAAGCTTTAGTGATAGGCTAGCGACAATCCGTGCCTTTTTTTCCTTATTTTCCATTCTCGAACCTTCGACCTAAAATACCCAACTTTCACTAATTTCACAATGATCATTGACTTTTACGATATATCAATTCTAGTCCTTTTTATTCACAGAATAGCCAATTATATTAAAAACCTAACAAACTCCCCCTTTGACATTCTGTGATAAAATTACAATCTAAATCAAGGCAGTATTTAAAACAAGATTATAGACTCGAAACAACTAACACAATTAATAACTGTCTTGAACGAATTATGCATTTCATTTTTCAGTACCTGTTTTTTGAAATAGACAACTCAAATACCCAGTGTAAAAATGTATGAGAAACGGGATTAAGAATAAACACAGTTCAAGCAATTCAAGCGTAAAAGTGATTTAAGCAGTTTGTAATTCATAATGCAATTTTAGTTTCACAAAATATGCTTAATTAATGTATAGTATCCGTGCAGCCCAACATACCAAAATGGAATATTGACACTACTAAAACATCAAAAATTTAACTTAGCAACACTGAAATTATATCAACTAATGCCTTTTGATTCAAAATTTTATCAAGGTAAAACAAAACATCATGTTAATGCAAAATGAAATAAAGTGTTTTCTTTATATCTACTCCCCATTTTTGTCACAAAATGACAAGAGACCAAGAAATAACACACAATCAACTCAACAAAGTAGGTGTTAGCAGGCATAAGTATACGTAATGAACAATATACTTTCCCACATATATGACCCAAGTTAGACATGGAGTAAATTGTATCAGTGACACATATGTGTAAAGTGTCACTAATCCCCAGGTAGTAAGACTCCAAAACCTTAATTTTGTGATAATGATATGCATAACATCACTGTCAATAAGGATATTCATCTACTTATAAAAGTCAATCCAAGTAAAACACATTAGAACGTATTCATGAAAGCTCTTTTTGTAGAGATTATTTATTTTCTCTCCTTGACTTTTAGCATATATATTTTTCTCATAACTTTAAGTATGGAAGCTCATAAATATTTTAACATTTGAAGTGCAAGCTCCTATCCATTAAGCGACTAAAATGACCCCCTGTAGCGAGCTTTAAGCTGGTTAACCCAAGTCAGTTGACCCTAGACACCAGATTATAAAAAACCCCGCAAGTTAAATGCCCCAGTCATATATGCTTCAAAGAGGAGCATAAGATATTGAGCCTTTCCTTTATTGTTTATTGTTTTATTAGGGATACTCTTGAGTTTAGGTCTAATAAATAAAGTCAATTCATGTTTAAAATCACCCTACTAACACGTGACTGTCATCCCAAATCTCACACACGTGGTAGAGTCTCACTAACAAAATCATAGTGTGTGTAGTGCAAATGGTATACAAAGATACATATACTAAGTACTACATACATAACCTAAGCTAGCAATGAAAATTATGTTATAGCTCATCACATAAACTCATACTTGATCACAACCAACAAAATCAAGTTCAATGTACGTTAGTTGAAAAAAAAAATGTCCTGCACATATATATATATTTTTCGTTTTTGTTCTTAATTGAAAATATGAATGCAAATATGAATGCATTAAGCACAAAGAAATGTAAAACACAAAAAAAAGGTAAATAGCGATAATAAACCAATACATAAGCGTTCTTGCAAAAAAACAAACAAACAAATATGAGGTATGCATAAATCAATGACCATAGTGGTAAAGTATGAGCATGCACCAAAAATACTTAATCAATTAGGCACACAAACACGAATAGTCATCCTAAGAGATTCAAATCGAAGACCATCTAATGGTTTAGTAAATAAGTCAACTACCTGGTTTTCCGTAGAGATATACTCAAGAGTAACAACATGAGTTTACACAAGATCTCGAATAAAATGATGTTGTATATCAATATGTTTAGTTCAAGAATATTGAATAGGATTTTTGGAAATATTTATAACACTGATGTTATCACAAAATACAGTCATCATACTCTGCTAATTCCAAATCACTCAACATCTGTTTCATCCAAGCAGTTGAGTTCAGCAACTTCCTACAACTATATACTCAACCTCTATTGTAGATAATGAGATAGAATTTTGTTTCTTACTCATCCAAGTTACAAGATTAGTAACAACATAAAAGCATCCTCCAGAAGTACTTTTTCTATCATCAGCATTTCTTGCCCAATCGACATCGAAATAACCAACAAAATCTATATTAGAGTCCCTAGAGTACAAGTTCCCATAATCTACAATTCCATTGACATATCTAGTCGCACGACGCTCAAGTGAGATTCCATGGGATCAACCTGAAATCGCCCACAAATCCCTACACTAAAAGCTATGTTAGGTCTACTAGAGTAAACTACCTATCATACTCATGTACAATGTCTGATCAACACTCTTCCCTGTAGGATCATGACCTAACTTGACACTAGTGCTCATGGGGGTTCTAGTATGTTTCTTGCTATCTAGGCCAAAATGCTTAATAATATTTTTTTTTTTGCATATTTCGACTAAGATATGAATAATCCATCATTCGTTTGTTTTACTTGGAGGCCAAGAAAGTAATTTAATTCTCCAATCATGCTCATCTCAAATTCTTGCTTCACGCATTCAGCGAAATCATGAGCAAAAGAATCAACATGAGAACAAAAAATGATGTAATCAACATAGATCCATGCTATGGTGATAGTTTTCTCAATATATCTAATAAAGAGTGTTCTATCTGCACCACCTCTTGAGAAATCATGTTCCATGAGATATGCAGTAAGTCTATCACACCAAATTCTAGGAGCTTGTTTAAGACCATATAGAGATTTATTCAACCTATATACATAATGTGGATATTTAGGATCAATAAACCCTTTAGATTGTTCAATGTATGCTTATTCCTGAAGGCTTCTTCCAGAAGAATTCCATTCAGGAAAGGATTCTTGAAATCCATTTGATATAATTTGAATCCTAAAGTGTAGGCAACAACCAGGAGAATCCTAATGGATTCAAGTCTAGATACCGGGGCAAATGTTTCATCAAAGTCTACAACTTCAACCTGTCTTTTGGCAACTAGCATAGCCTTATTTTTTGTTATAGTACCTTAATCATCGGTTTCATTCTTAAAAATCCACTTAGTACCTGTAATATTACAATCATCAGGCCTAGGAACTAAATCTCATACTTTGTTTCTCACAAACTGATTTAGCTCTTCATGCATCGCGTTAACTCAACATTCACCCATAAGGGCTTCTTCGACCTTTTTGGGCCCAATTTGGGATATATAGCTAGCATATGTTAGATTGTTCAAAACCCTCTTACAAAGTCTAATCCCTTCTTTTAAATCCCTAATAATGTTAACTTTAGGATGATTCGTCTTAACCCTGGACTGATGTTCTTTAGGATGTTTAGATTTATCATCAGGTGTGGACTCCTTATTAGGTGTATATAATCCATTAGACGTGTGTGAGGGACTAGCATCTGAAGTTTTACTAGGCTCAATTACTACGTTGGGATCAACACTCAATGGTTCTAAATCTACCGAATCTTTCCCTCACCACAGGCATCATCCACAACTATATTAATGGATTCCATCACAACTCGTGTATGATTATTGTAAACCTGATAGGCTCAACTATTTTTGGAATATCCTACGAAGATTTCCTAATCACTTTTGAAATCAGACTTTTCCAAATTCTCTCTATCTCTTAGAATGTCGCACTTACTGCCAAACACACGAATGTACTTGACAGAAAGCCATTTACCTTTTCAGATCTCATAAGGTGACATATCAGTTTTTGGGCTAAGGTAAACCTTGTTTACTATGTGACACGCAGTGTTGATGGCTTTACCCAAAAAATGCATAGCTAGTCCCTTACCATAAAGCATGGCTCTAGCCATTTCTTGAAGTACAAGATTTTTCCTCTCAATCATCCTATTTTGTTTTGGAGTAATCGGCGAGGAGAACTTTGCTGGATTCACTCCTCCAAGCAAAAATTCTAAGGATTAGAGTCTTCAAACTCTTTGCATGATCACTACGAATACATGATACAGTGAAATCTTTCTCATTCCTAAGTCTTTTGCATAATGAAATGATAAGACTGAACACCTAATTTTATCACTCAATAGCTCAATCCATGTATATCGAGAGACATCGTCAACCACAACCAAGATATAACGTTTACCACCAAGACTTTCGGTCCAAGATGGTCCCATTAAATCCATATAGAGCAATTCAAGTAGCTTGTTTGTCAAGATCTTAGAGGTTTATTTTTGGGATACTCTAAGTTGTTTACCTTACTGACACGGGCTACATAAATTGGTATCAATATTTTCAAACTTAGGTAAGCCAATAACAAGTTCTTTCTTGGCGAGTTTAGACAAATTTTTATGATTAATATGACCAAGACGTTGATGCCATAGTTTAGTTAAATCAATATTGGCACTACTGCATACATAGTTGGAATTAGGAAGAACTTCATAACAATTATCTGAAGTTCTTACACCTTCGAGGACAATGTTACATATTGAATCATACACACTACATCTTTTCTGAACAAAACTAACTTCGAAATTAGCATCGCATATTTGACTGATGCTTAATAAGTTGGACTTTAACCGTTTCACATATAGCACATCTGAGATAACGGGTAGTCCAGATATATTAACTACACATTTTCCTAAAATGTGTGCAGTAGCTCCATCCCCAAATGTAACCACACCGCCGTTTCAATCATCAAGAGAGGAAAACAAGTTTTTCTAGAACACACACTATCAAGACACCACATAAAGTGATTTTGAGCTTTAAGTGCAACGTGGGCAACACAACAATTCAATAGACCATTAGACCTAGGGAGGTCACTTTTCTTAACCCAAACCTTCTTAGAAGTAGAAATGATTTTAGTTACCCGAGTCATCATCTCAATTAAGTGGCTATCTTGATTGGTGAAAAAGTTAACCTTGCTAGAAAAATCTTGACTTTTACTTCTAGTCACGAGTTTATGACACCTAGCTCTTGTGTGTTCTAGTGCGCCACAATGGTGACAAGTGGGAATAAACCTAGGCTCATACCTGCTCGAAGGTTGTTGTCAATATGTAGGACGATTGACCATACATTGTTTATTAGGTCTCAATCCTGAGGCATGCCTGACCTTTGGTTCATGATAAATAGTATTCTGACATTTGTTAGTAGCCGAAACGAACGTGGTCTTGGATGTACTAATTGCAGTATTGTTATAATGAATGTAACCCAGACTATACTTATTTCCAGCAGGCTTGTTCATCTCCAACAGATTACCTAATTTCTATGAACCACTCATGAATGATTGGAGTTGAGTGTTATATTTTTCAAGATCGTTTGTTAAGGATTTAACTTTTGCTTCCAAGTTCTCATTAACAAACTTCAACTCACTTAGTTTTTTGGTAGAGTCCTGAAGGTCACCCAAGAATTTTTCTTTCTCTCTTTCCAAGTCAATAACATTTTTCAACAAAACTTTATTGACGTTTTTTATTTTAAGATTTTCCTCAGATAATTTACGATAATATTTTTGAATATCAAGTTCATCAGCCGACTCTTCATCTGATTTTCACTCTGTTCATCACTTTCAACGTTTTCATAGCAATGGATTTAAACTTTTTAGGTAGAGAAATGGTAAGTTCATAGGTTTGTAGAGATGCTATGAATTCTTCAATTTTTACTGCATCTAGGTTCTTACTTTCTTTAAGTGCGGTGGCCTAAACCTTTCAGGTAGGGATTTAAGGACTTTTCTAACAATCTTGAACTCTGATCCTTTCACCTAGGTTGAAACTCGAATTGACTCTATCATTAAACTTAGCATAGAAATTATCAAATAATTCATCATCGGTCATCCTAATTTCTTCAAACCTAGAGGTTAACATCTACAGTTTAAAATTTTTTCAAAATTTTAGTTCCCGCGTGTGTTGTCTCGAAAATGTCCCAAACTTCTTTAACAGTCTCACACATCGAAAACTCTCCTAAACTATTCTTCAGACACAACCATGAATAAGGCATGTAAGGTTTTGTTATTCCAGTTGCACCCATCTAGATTTATTTTAGCCCAAAGAGAAATATCAGTAGGTATGACTACACCAACAACAGTAGTTGAAGGTGGAGTCCATCCAATTTGAACGCTAATTCAAAAGCCTTCATCCAAAGCTTTAATGAAAACTCTCATTCGAACTTTCCAATAAGCATGGTTGCTTCCGTCAAAAAATGGAGGCACAGATAATAACTGACTCATCTAGAATTAAAAATGGGACATGAATCGAATTAAGGCTCTGATACCAATTGAAAATTACATTGTTCAACTCTAACAATACCTAGATATGGTGAATATGTGTAAATGCAAAATTATTAATTTTAATTAACTAGCAACAAGTTACCAATTATTCGCATGAATGACACACATACAAACACTTTTTAATATATTAAGTTAATTAATTTCCACAAGAGGCAACTAGTGTTTCAATTAATTTACTTTCGAATATTATATCTCTCAAAAAGTCATTTGTACCAAAATTTGAAAAAGAAAATCACTGAATTTGGATATTTGATTTATTTTGGAACTTTAGGGAGCTTAAAGGTTAATAATTCAGAACTTTAGGGATCAAAAATTAATTATCCAAAACTTTAGGGGTCAATAATTAATTATTTGAAACTTTAGAAGTCAAAAATTAATTATTCGTAGCTTTAGTGATCGAAAAATTAATTATTCAAAACTTTAGGGGCCAATTTAAATCAATTATGAATGTTAGGGGCTTAATTACAAAATTCACAACTTTAATAGCCCTAATTGATTAATTTTCAAACTTTAGGGACTGAATTATTAAATCCGAAACTTTAAAATGCTCCATAGGATGAATTTTTAACCTTATGGACCGAATCACCAAAATTTTAAACTTTAGGGGCTGAAGCTTTAAAAACTCAACCCTAATCTTAAATTGCATTCAAGTACCTTAAATCTTCAAATTTACAACCCAAGCCCCTACGTCTCGGAAAATTCAAAAATCTATAAACCCTAAAATAATTATGGGCGGGGTGGGCGGCGCTCGCTGGCACCACTGCAACACGCAGTGGAACCCAACGCCGCCGCACAGCACAATTTGGTGCAACGCTGCATCCCTACGGCAGCACATCTCGCGCTATTGCATCACCAGCTGACCAACTCAGCTTCGCTGAAGCCCGCATGGCTGCCAAGTTTTTTTAACTGAAATCTGAAACTTCGATCGAATAATTTTCAAATTTAACAAAATTAAAAACCGAAATTGTTAAATTTGAAAACAATAATCAAGAATCAAATTAAAATTTCGATTCTCAATGATTCAACATGAATATGCTCTAATATCACTTGTTGGAAAAATATTCTTTATCGTCATATTGATCGTTCATGTTAAATCATAAAGAATTTTTGAACTGAAGTGGAAGCGTACCTAAATCAGATATGATTATCGCAATGGATGAATCCTTCGGTTTTAGTCTTGTTGATCAACACATAGTTCTTTAATTCTCTCTGATGATGAAAGTTAGAACAGAATGAACAATTCACACGTGTGATTCGAGAACCATAACTGTATATATATACTAATGGCGCATTGAACTAATTTGCCCTATCATGAAACTAGGAACAAGTCTGATCTCCACTAGAGTTCTCCACCTTTTTGTAAGTGTGAAGTCCACATCCCGAATATAATATTTGTTTTACTCATATCTCCATCCTTTTAAAATTGTGACAATTATGTCCGTAGCTAGCAAAAATATTTATTTGAAAGCTAAAATGTCAAATTGTCGAAAAATACTTTCTTTTGTCCAAAACTACTCAAACGGTGACTCCAGCTTTCACTTAGATATTCAAATATGTTAAAATTCTCATGTTTGTGAAATCCATCCCTTCAACCCATCTTCTGTATCATGTGAATGTCACGAAGGCTTTTAATGTTCAAATAAATGTTGTCGGTAACTCCGGACATGAGTGCCATGGTTTTATATGGACCCTTTGTAGAATTTACCGTATTTTTTTTCCCTATATAAATGACAAAATATATTGGATATTTGTATCACTCTTAAAATGAGATATTGGCGTAACGCTAAGGTAGTCAAACAATTTTCTTTTGAATATATGCAAATACGGGCTGCCCAAGGACCTATGAGAATTAGGTAAAAAAAAAGGGGAAAGGAAACAACTGTCTTTTTCATTTTTTTATTAAGAAAAAATGGTGTATGGGTTGGCAGTCAAATTTGCACAAGAATTATGTTCGAATCAAATATCTATGTGCGTTAATATAAAATTAATTGAAGGAACAAATATCTTCGCACGGCAAGCTTTTTAGGCGTTTTATACATTGAGTCACCAAATCACTGCTATCCCACCTCTATTTGAACTAAAAGTTCAATAGTTCTTGTTTTGTCCAACGTCTATAATTTATTAATAATTGGTCAAATTATTTTTTATTTGCATATTTGTGGGACCTATAAAAATATTATGCTCTTATTCATAATTCATTTTTAACTTTTTGTAATTTAATTCGATTATAAACAACACCCAAACATTATTCCTAACAAACTTCTAAATTATTATATTTTTTACTAGGACGACACTGCTTCACAAGTTCAATCCCATCTAATATAGTACACCATGACAGTGTTGTCGTGTTGATTTGATCGGAGTAGCGACATATCAGTAGTGTACAAAAAGTTCATTAAGGATCCGTTTGATTGCAATAATGGAATTGGGTGGAGAGAAAATGAATTTTAGAAAATTGAATTGCCTATAACTTATTTTACTGTGAATTGTCAATTAATTATGTTTGATTAGTACAATTTTCCACCTGAAAAATATTGAAATTTTGGATCTTTTTAGTATTCGTTTGACTTTGTTTTCCATGAAAATTGTCCATTAAATGGATAGAATTTGTCACAATTGGGGATAAAATTTGTTTGTATTGCCAAAAAAAAAAAAAAAGTTGTCTAGAAAAGCATTTCCTACCAAAATCCATGTGAAAAGTTTTTCCCTAAAAATCAAGAAAATGTGAAAAACTAATTTCATGAAAAATCTAGTCATTCAAACATGCAAAAATGTGGAAATGAAATTTAATTTCCATACTCCACGGAAAAGGAATCCCAATTAAATAGGCCCTTAAGTTTCAAATCACAAATACAAGCTTAGGATTATTAGCATAGATTTGACAATAGACACTCCAATGCAACATTAATATCTATTACACAACACCAATTTTTTTTATTCATGGATAATATTTTTTATCCCTGTTTGGTAGAAAATTTGTAAAAAGTAAATTTTGTTCAAGAATGTGTGGTTAATGAGAAGTGTTATAAGTACATAATGTTACACATAATGGTGTCCATAATTAAACGTGGCATTGGATCCAACATTTAATTCAAATTTCACACTTTCACATCAACAACATAATTTTGTCCACGTCACATTATGGACATCATTATGTACCCAAATTATGTACACATAGAATTTTCCATGGTTAATTATGTCCCAAAGATTAAAGACTTTGTTTTTTGAATTCTCTTCAAAGAATAAATGGCAAAAAGAAAATGAGAGGTTGGACCAATACAATTTCACAACCAAAAAGAACCCAAGAAAGGAGTTGCACAAGGGAGCATGGAATAGAACCTCAACCATTTACATTCCTCCATAAAATTATTCAAAGATTCACAATTTGAAAAAGAGATTTTTGAGTCAAAAATCTTTTTACCCAACCCCACCTAAAAGAAACTAATGAGAAATGGAACTTAGATTTTGTGGCATCAAATCCAATTATAATTCGAGATATTTAATTAATTACAACAAGTGGGTTAGGCTTAGCCAGCAAGCTGTGTCTTCCATATCCACATTAATTACTTTGCAAGATTATGGTAAACTAATTTATTAATAAATCCAACCAAATTAATTAATCGGGGCCTACAAGTACAAAAACTTGGTATTGAATTTCTCAATTATAGGTACATGAATACTTTATTACAAAAGATAAGAATTGAATTCAAGTCAATAAGTTGAACTTTGTCGTTGAAAAATACAATTATTAATAAATTCAATTTTAATGTTTTGTATTCTAGATGAAATTATTCAATGTAATATATAAATGTACAAGATTTCTAAATTAAAATCTCGTCATCAGCCCATTTATGGAAATTTTGATGTCAATACATGACGTAAATACACATAAAGTAGGTGATGACAGAGTAGACAAAAAATAAGTGAATAAAAATAATTTATCTTTTTTTTTTTATATCCAAGTGTCAAACTTCAGCGACTAATCTTGAAGTCTACACATTGGCCAATCGAGTCGCAGACTAGGTAAACCGCGGAATTTGCCCCAAATGGCTAGGGTTCAAGAGCCCCCCACTGATCTGCTAAAGTGTCGAGCGAGTCAACACATTTTGCATCCTATCTTTCAAGAGAACTCATGCCTTCCAGGATAAATCATACATTCCAGGAGAGAGCCCCACGAATCGAACCCACGACCTCTGAACTCCCAACAACTAAGAGCACATTCCTTTACCAGTTGGGATGTGCCCCAAAGGGCATCTTTGTCTTTTAATAGTCTTGGATCAAATTTTAACCATCTCGTTTGACAATTATTAGCAAAACGTGATGGGAAACTAAACATTTCATTGCATGCTTTCGCCATTATTTGAGTGACCTAATTCTCGAACTCAAGAGAAGCATTATTGCTCCGCAACAATTTCTTTCTCAACATGATGCTTAGTGGCTCGAACATATGACCCTTACCCTAACATCACTTGTCGGATCTTGCTTTTAACTATCTTTTCTAAAAATGAATTGCATTTGGTGAAAGAAGATTAAATATTTTATGATATTCTACCAAATTCCTGATTTTAAGTGTGATATTATTGCTCGTCGACATTATTTCTCTATAAAAAATATATCGACAATGATTTATCGTAAATAAGATTATCATTATGAACTGCTTATTTTCAAGCATTGCTAAGGTGGATATTGATAAGTGGTTCATTCTTCTTAATGGGAGACAGTAGACAATTTTTTAACCACCACCACCAATTTTCATGATTTTGAAAGGAATGAAATCTAGGAAAAAGATACATATGCCATGCCAGTAGCTTTTGGATTTGTCTCTTAAACTTATTTGACAGAAATTTTATGATGCCGTCACCCTTTTCACCGTGAAATTTTGTCCCTAGAATATAACTTTAAACTAGACAATAATAAAATGGCACGACCTGAGTTTGGATAGGTTTCTTTAAACTGGAGTTGATGGAATTGAAATTACTTTTTATTTTTATCTGTAACGAGATGTTAAAAGTACTCAAATTTTGTTTGTAGTGCCGACACCATTCTCCCAATAGAAGATGGTCATTGGCACTAATGAAATTGATGTTTTAGGAAATATTCACTGCAACTACATAAGTGGCCAAAAACTTTTACTCATAGATAGAATGTTTAAAAATCGAAGTAGTTTTCTCATCATAATCTAACACACACTCAGGTTAACAAATTTTAATTTAAGTCAAAATTAACAAATAATTTTAACAACACGTGTATTTCATCAATTTTTATTAGAATTTAGTAAACATTTAATTTTAATATTCGCCTAAACCTAACAAATGAATTGATTTCCACCCCAATTCAAAGTCATAATATCATAGTTATCACTTTTAAGTTTTACCGTCTTCAATCAGACAAACAAATCACTATCTAGATTATAACACATAATAATGATGCTATGATTACAAAGGGAATATCATGGTCCGAGAGAGAGAGAGAGAGAGAGAGTGTGTGTGTGTGTGTTGACCCAAGTCTCATCTAGTCCAGGAGGGTGTAGTCGATCTTGTTTTCTGTTTGTTTTTATTCATATGACCTGTGTGAGAAAATCTATTTTGAAATTGTGATTTATTGAAAAATATATACTTAAAAAATAAGAATTTCTTTTTATTTACGTGTAAAATTATTTTATTAAAAAATTATATGATTAAGAATAAATTTTTGAAAAAATTGGGACCATATTCACGCAATTCCACTCTCCTCTTGTCAATTCTCCATAACCATGAGCTACAACTTTTAAGTTTTACCCCTCAAATGGTCAAACTAACTCCTCTAACAACTTGACTAAACTACATTTTACATACATCTTCTTAAAAGGACATCATATTTTAATTGTATGTCGCACTTGTGTCTTCAATGTTTTTCATGTTCAACCTTTCACAAATTAGCAGACCATTGATGATAGTTTCTATCCGAAAAGTCCATTACAAAAAACTATAACTAATTTGCAATCGTATTTTAGATAAGAAAAAAATGCAAATACAAATTGCAATTAGTATTTTTCTCTTGTTCTAAATTACACTAACACAAATTTGGACAAAATCATCATTAAAAACATGATTTGTTAAGACCTTGTTCGATTTTGCTAAAATCAGATTTTTATTTTATTTTGATAGAAGCTAATAGGATGTGTAACTGAAAAGTTGAAAAAATTTATGGGTTCCATAAAATATGTGGTTGAAAAAAGTATGACGAAAAATAAATTTTAAAAATGGAGGCTAAATATGGTCTAATTATTAAAGGTTAAAGATAAAAATGTAATTAAAAAAGTCAAGAACATGAATGTGAATTGAATAAAGATTAAGAACTTTTAATATAATTAAAATATGGTGCATTTATAAAAAGATGTGGTGTAAATACGATCGTCGTTTTTATTGATTAATAATTGTTTCTGATACATTGTATACTATAAACCCTAAACTTGACTTTAGACTCGAAAGACTCGAGGTCCCCTTTTCATACAAAGAAGGATTACACTGAGCGTGGACATTCCTTAGCACGAAAATTGATGTAACATGTACTGAGAATGGACTCCCACGACCTTGAGGTCCACAATCATCCCGACATCATCGTGTGAGCCATTTACATTCCACATGGGGTTGGATTTTGGTGGGTATTTGGTGGATATTAAAGTTAGATTTTTAGTAGATTGTGATAAAAAATTTTGAAATTTGTGGTTGAAAAGTTATAGGACCCATGAAAGTTGTGGTTAATATTGATTGTTTAATTTTGACTTGAATTAAAATTAGATTTTAATCCAGACTAAACATGGGTTTAATTTGTCATATTGGCTTACATATGTAATTAATTGTATCTAAAGACTATTTTAAAGTTAAGCACATCTAAAGTGATCTAATGAGAAATTTAAATTACTGGATTTTGAGCATCTAAATAAAGTGTGGGCTAAATTGACGATAGACCGAATACATATAGAAACAACATATACTGTTATGGTCGCCAATTCGTATATAATTTTCTCATTTTTTGTGTCATTCCATCAATATAAGAATATAAATAGAAATCATATAGAAAAGGAAGATTCAAAACCCGCATAAAGGAATTCAAGAATCAAAATGAAGGATTGGAGTAATCAAATTGAAGAACAAAAAATCAAGATTAAAGACCTAGAAGTCAATAATAAAGGATTGCAATTCAAGTTTTAAGATTCAATATTCAATTTTCACATCAATGAATCAAAGTATGTTTCACATTAATTAATTTTCTTGGTAATTTGATATGGAGATTTTGACAATTAATGAAAGTTTCATAAAGTTTAAATTTCATAAAACTCAACAAGTAGTATCAGAGTCAATCCATGTTAAATCATTAAGATTAAATGAAGATTTTTTAGGGTTGAAATTCATATTTTTTAATAAAATTTTGAATGTGATTTTCAAACCCTAAATTTCGAAAATATGGATTTTTGGGGATTTTTTTGGCATTACAGCGTCTCCACAACGCTACGATGCCCAAACACAACACTGCATTTCGGCAGCTGCACGCACATATGGCGCCCAGGCGCTGCACTGCAACGCCCAAAATCGGGCAACGAGCTGCTGCGCTGCATCTTTGTCCATGTCTTGAATTTTATTTCATTTTTTTAAGAAAAAATAAAGGTAAGGAACTAACAATTAAAATTCAAATCTTTGGTATTAAAATTTATTTTGAATTACTAATCTTTGAAAATAAATTAGTTCAAACAACATATTATTAAAGTAACATATCTCGTCTAGATTAATTTATCTGGAATGTTGTGTGTATATAATTTATGTGGACATTGACGGCCCAAATGAAGGTAAATATTAAGTTGAATTAAATGCACACGCGCAATAATAAATATGTGACAATTGTAAATGTTTTTTTTTTATGTGAACAATAAATTGGTCCAAAGATAGGTTTATTGTCGACATAGTTTATTATCAATATTTGATTATAATGCCAAGAATACCACTTACAAGTTGGTACCAAAAACTAAATATCAATATTGTACTAGGTCTCTTATGATGGGTTTTACCATTATTTGAGTAAATCAATTGTTTAAAATGCATGAGTCATGATCTGAAGCGGGATATACCAAAATCATTCTGGAGCGCTATGTCCAATAAGGTAACTACTACCAAAGATTTTCTTCATGAAATTGAAAAAACGCTTTGTAAAAAGCGATAAGGTCGAAACTAGTATGCTTCGGCAAACTTAGTTTCACTAAAATATAAAGGTAACGGAAATATTCATGAGTACATTATGGAGATTTCTCACATTGTTTCAAAACTAAAAGTATTAAAACTTGAGATATCTGATGATTTGATCGTGCATTTGGTTTTGATTTATATTTATTTACAATAAAATCAATTCAAAAGACATTTCTCACTTTAGTTTGTTCTGAGGTTAATTTAGTTTCAGTACCTAGGCATACTTGGTGAATTGATTCCGGTGTCACTACGCATATAAGTGTGCCTATACAGGGTTACCTGAACAGTCGAAAACCAAATGATGTTGAAAGATTTGTCTATGTGAGCGACGGAAAATAAGTTGAAGTAGAGACTATAGGAACTTTTAGATTATTATTATTAAAGACTATTTTTATTTGGATTTGAAAGAGACTTTTGTGATTCCTCCAGACGGAATTTTGTTTCTATTTTTGTTTTTGACAAATTCGATTATTCTTGTTCATTTAGAATGATAAATTTAGTTTTTTCTTGATTCAAATCTTGCGGGTACCGATTCTTTATCTGGATATGATAACCTACTTATTTAATTCAGTTGCTTCTTATAATAAAACATTGCATGTGAATTAACGAGGTATTAAATGTAAATTAAACAACGAGAATTCTGCTTCATTATGAACAGGCGTTTATTTTTCAATTCTCGAAAGAGAATCGAAAAACTTCTGCTACAAGGAATTCTTTATCCTCTTGATTTTTCAAACTTAAGTGTTTGTTTAAAATGTATTAAGGGAAAACAAATAAATATAAGAAGATTATTTGTCATAGGACTTCGGACGTATTAGAACTAATTCATACAAATATCTGTGGACCGCTCCCTTTGACTTTTTTTGGAATGGTGAACAGTTATTTATTATGTTCATAAATGATTATTCCCGTTTTGGCTAATTGTATGTCATTTACAAGAAATTCCAATAATTGGACACGTTCAAGGCTTATAAGGTTGAAGGTGAAAATCAACTCGACAAAATAATAATACACGTCGATCTGACTGTAGTGGTAAATACTATAGCGGATATGACGGATCAAAAGAACAATAACATCCAAATTTTTTGCTAAATTCCTAGAGGAATTTGGAATAGTCCACAATACACCATGTCAGCTCCCCTAGCATGTATGGTGTTGCTGAAAAATAAAATAGAATACTTAAGGACATTGTAAGGATTATAATTAGTCATTCTACCTTGCCAGAATCCCTCAAGGAGAAGTATTAAAAACCACAGATTATATTCTCAATAGAGTTCCAAGTAAAGCAACTTTCAAAACCTTTATGAACTTTAGACGGGCAAAAAATCCTAATTTGAAGCACTTACACATTCGAGGCTATCCAGTTGAGGCAGGGCCATATAGGTCATAGGAGCAGAAATTGGATTCCAGAACCGTTAGTTGTTATTTTATTGGATACTCTTAGATATGAAGGGGTTACAAATTTTATGATCCCACTACCAAATCAATTTCCGAAACGGGAAATTCTCAATTCTTTGAGGATGTGGAGTTTGCGGAGGAGATAAGGTTAGAGATTTTGTCTTTGAGGAGGAATACATAAATATCCTTCATATTTCAATTGATAATGATCAGGATCAGGGACAAATCATTGCTTCGGATCTTGTCCAAGAAGAAATTTCAAATCAAAACAATATTTCAAAACCCTCTATAAACAATCGAGAGATTGTTCCGGAAAAATAAACTAAACAACATCAATAACAAACGCTAATGAAGAGATCCACAAGAGAAATGAAAAAGGTAATTTCAGATAACTTTATAGTACTTCATCAAGAACATAAGGAGGCATTGAATTAATGGAAGAAGATTATATCAACTTTCATGAAGCTATACAATTCTCAAAAGTGGATTGATATCATGAATCATGAAATTCATGTAAGACAATAACATTTAGGAACTTGTCCCATTCCCTAAAAGTAAGAAACACATTGGTTGCAAATTGATATGTAAAACTAAAAGGAGTTCGAATGATAATGTGGAAAGATATAAGCCGAATCTTGTTGCAAATGACTTTATTCAAAGGGAAGGTCTCGATTACAAAGAGATTTTATCTTCAATTTCAACAAAAGACTCTTTTAAGATTATAATGGCAATGTGGCACATTTAGATCTTGAGTTACATCAGATGGATGTAAAGACGACGTTTCTCAATGGTGACATTGATGAAACGATCTATTTGGTGCAACCGGATAACTTTGTGTCAAAGGATCCAACGAAAATGGTTTGCAAATTAAAGAAATTTATTTATGTGCTTAAGCAGACTTCTCGTCAATGGTATCATAAATTTCATCAAATAATAATCTTTTTAGTTTTAAGATGAATGTAGTTGATGATTATGTATACCACATATTTAGTGGCAGTAAGTATATTTTCTTGATATTGATGACATACAACTTGCTTCTAATGATATATGTTTATTGCACAAAACTAAGTGATTTCTATCCTAGAATTTTTTTGTATCAGGAATTCAGATACATTGGGGCCGTTCTCAAGGTATTTTTGGATTACCGCAAAAGTGCTCTATTAATACGATACTTAAGAGATTTGGGATGCATAATTGCAAATCAGGTGATATCCCTATAGCTAAGAGAGATATTTTTTGTCTCAATCAATGCCCTAAGAATGACCTTAAAGTAAAGAAGAAGTAGAAAATTTTCTATACATCAACAATTAGGAGTTTGATGTACGTTCATGTATGCACATGTAGGATATGGAAATTATTGTTGGAATGCTAGGCAAACGGTATATGTGGTATTTACAAAGAACAAAATATTACATGCTAGAAAATCAGACCAATTGGATATCATTAGTTATTCTTATTCTGATTTTTCCGGAATTCAAAACAATAGGAGATCTACATTGGGCTATGTCATCTACTGGCTGGGAGAGCTATATCCTAGAAGAATTCTAAGCAAACACTCGTATCTTTTTCAACCATGATAGTAGAGTTTGTAGTGTGTTATGAGGAATCCAATCAAGGAATATGGTTGCGAGATTTTGTCACGGGGCTGCAAATTTTGGATGAAATTGAAAAATCACTTAAAGTCAGCAGTCTTGTATTCAAATAAAAATAGGAGTTCAACAAAGTCTAAATTTATAGATATCAAATACTTAGTTGTTAAAGAAAGAGTTCAGAGTGGTCATGTTACTACAAAACATATTAAGACAAATTCCATGATAACAGATCCATTTACTAAAAGTCTTCAACTCAAGGTCTTTCATGAGCACACCACTTACATGGGTGTTGTACGTTTTGATTATATGCTAGTTTAGCATGAGTTTGTAATTTTGGATGATGTATTTTTTGGACACGTAATTTTGTTTGTGCACATTCAAGTTTATTTCAGTAATAAAATATATAGTTCAATTTTCACTTTGATTAAAGTTCTTGGTTTGATCTCATTAATGTATAAGGTATTAAAGAATGATACAGAATCAGTTGGAAATAGATATGTTGAATCACATTACATGTAATTTTCATGCTACACACTGATACTTGATATATGTCATGTGATTGTGTTGATATACATGATAATTGAGGATTTAGTTATGACACTTGTAACGATAATCGCTTTAATCATCTATTGACATGAATGATAGACAAGATTGTTTGAAGATGCTTTTGATTATGATAGCAAAAATTTTAAGCTCATAAAATTGTGCACAATTAGAAGGTAACATATATAGCCCAAGGGAGAAATTGTTGGGTTTTAATTTGTCATATGGGCCTACATATGTAATTAATTGTTGGGTTTTAATTTGTCATATGGACCTACATATATAATTAATTGTGTATAAATGTCATTTTAAATTTAAGTCCATTTAAAGTTATCTAATAAGAAATTTAAGTTATTTGACTTTGGACATCTAAAGAAAGTGTATGTTAAATAAGTGTAGAGATCGGATTCAATACGGTTATATTTGACGATTGATCAAATACATATAGAAGCTATATATAGGGTTACAGTCTCCAATTCATATGTAACTTTCTTATTCTTTGAGACATCCTATCAACACAAAAATACAAATAGAAAGTATATTGAAGAGGAAGATTTAAAATCCCCATAAAGGATTTCAAGAATCAAGATGAAGGATTAGAACAATCAAATTGAAGAACAATAAATCAAGATTAAAGACCTAGAAGTCAAGATTAAAGGATTGCAATTCATGCTTCAAGAATCAAATCAATGGATCACGGTATATTCCACATTCATTAATTTTCTTAGTGATTTGACATGAAGATCTTGACAATTCATGAACGTTTCATAAAGTTTAAGTTTCATAAAATTCGACATTTTACCTCATCAATCTCATAAGAACAAGTTGGAAGGGTCTACCTTGGAGCTTAATTTAGCTAAAGTATATGGCCTGACTTTTGAGTTGGCATTTGCACATTATGTTATTGCATGCCATGGCTATATAAAAGGAATAATGATATTCATCAGTCACAATGATGACAACGTGGTCACTCCCGCTTATCTAATGAATAAATATGTATCACAAATTTATTAAATAATGTAGCAATGACTTCGTTGTCAAAAATTATTGTACGTCATCATTGCTAATAAATAATATTACTCTGGTAGAAGCCTAGCCAATCAAGGTTTGACCGGTAGCAAATAAAAATATTCTAGATGTACATTGCTATTCACATTAAGAATGACATTTTTTCTTATATGTCAAAATTTGGCCAATGATATGAGAGTGTGTTGAAACAACCAAATATTATTACGAGTGCCACTTAAAAGGGTGTCAAAGCTAACACAAAATAATACACATTCAGCATGTTTGTAGCAACTAGTATGCAAATTGTGGGAGGCTGTCATTCTTTTATTTTGCATGGGTAAGTGGGCAACATGTGTAGTCACCATCATGTCCACGATCAGTGCATGCCGTCGACGCGTGGTCGGCCGAACATGGCACGGGTCTGATGTCAATTTAGTTACATCCAGCCACCAAACTAGGGGGTGTATGTGTGCGGTGTTTGAATTTACTATGCCCAATTTGATTGTGATTTTAATTTAGATTTTTATCCTATTCAACCACATATTTTATGGGTTCATAACTTTGCAACCATATATTTCATCATTTTTTTTTATCAAAAACTGTTAAAAATTCGATTTTAGTCTCCACCAAATATGTGATATTCATTTGCTTGTTGGGTACTGTTTATAATTTTTTTTAGAGTATAGTCTTTAATATATATACTAGTTGTGCGAGGTTGATTTTACTATTTATTTTAATCACTTTTGGACATGTACATGAGTATGTTTGATTGAACTTATTTCTAAAAACAGCCATCCTTTTGGATTTATTTGGAGCTTATCTTTGATAAAACGGGACCATGTGTTTACATGTGGAATATTCATAAGTTAGATTCCATTAAATATCTGGAATAGAACTCGTAAATATCATGAAATATTTGTTTCTTTTCTTTCCTATAATCATTTGGAAGCGAAATAAAAAAAAAAAAAAAAAAAATTAAAAAAACCCCAAATTTTT
>CAIGRL010194923.1:0-17608 GCA_903798325.1 Fraxinus xanthoxyloides | reverse complement strand
CACTTCAGAAACCTTATCATCTTAGGGATATTAAATTATATAATTTGCCACTTGAGAAACAATCTCAACAGTTTTTAACTTTTCAAAAATATTTCCAGGCAGACCATTCAACTGTTAATATTATATTTGTTGAACACCTAACCTGACTTGATTATTGTAAGCACTAAAATAAATATACAGCCCTGCAGCCCCTGCTTTGTGATCTCCGTACACGACATTTTTAAACAAAGTTTATATTAAACTGTAGCATATGTCTGTACTTCACTTCATCTTCTTGTTTGTTTCACCTCAAATTAATTCCTCCATTAATTCTTTGGCTGTGAGATTTTGATCTGGTTGGTGTTCTGTTCTTATGACTATCACTAAGGTCTACATAGTGTAAGTCGAGCAGACAACTATGTGTTCATATGCATATTTTCTCAACAACTGGATTATAATTTTTCAATTTCAAGATTGATTCATATTGCAGGTATTACTCCTTGTATGGACATGTAGAGATCATGGCAAGAGAGATACAGAGAGGCGCTAATTCTGTTCCAGGTGTAGAAGCTAAACTTTGGAAGGTTGCCGAGACAATGCCTGAGCGGGTTTTAGAGAAGATGAAGGCTCCTGAAAAACCTGATGATGTGCCTGAGATAAGGCCTGAGCAGTTAGTGGAGGCTGATGGCTTTATCTTTGGTTTTCCATCTCGTTTTGGAGTAATGGCAGCACAATTCAAGGCCTTCTTTGACTCCACACAAGAGATATGGGCTAGCCAGGCACTTGCTGGAAAGCCTGCCGGAATCTTTTGGAGCACTGGCTTCCATGGGGGTGGTCAGGAACTTACTGCGTGAGTTTTTCTGTTTTGCTGAACATAATTTTGAACTTCATTTGCAGATTTTGCCAAGTGATCGATGTCAATTGATTGTTAGATTACAGTAAAAAAAAAAAGTCACATTACAACATAGAGAATCATCGAGATTCCCAGAAAGAACATAAACATAAACAGGAGAAATAGAATAGTTTAATTCTTTGGAGATGGAATTGGAAACCAGATGATGTACAGTTGAATGGTGTCAAATCTTTGAGTGGTAATTTGACAGAGGCGTTTATGAAGACAGAATTAGGCACCCCATGATGCATAGACTATACCAATTTGAGTGATAAACATGATGTATAGTTGGATGGTGCCATTTGAGTGGTATTGGGGAAGCAGGTTTCATGGAGATGAGTAGAGTGGCTTATGGAGCTGGAGATGTCTTGCCTGCCAAATTGGAAACACTAGCTTTTTAGAAGCTTCAATGCAACCTAGGTGCTAGTCTTTGAGGAGTAATCTGACATGTTGAACTAATGCTAGATACAAATTATAATGCAAGAACAGAGGATCAAAATGGTTCAGGCCTACATCCACTCACACAGGAACACAGAACAAGATTGTGCAGACTTAGTGCAAGTGTGTGAACCTTACAACTCCCCCAGAAAGTGAATTAGAAGGATCCCTTTGTGCAGGATAAGGAGCAGTTTTTCCCCTATTCCAGAAGAGATTTTCCTTCTGAGAGTAAAATCAGTACAAATGAGTTATAGGCCATATCCCAAGTTCCCAACTGACTAACCTCTTTAGCTAACTTCCCTTTTAACTACAACTTCAAGAAAGGAAGCTGCTTCACCTTGCTAATTGATGCTTGGCTTCATTTGAGCTGCTCATTTTGTGCTATAAATTTCTTTCTGATTGGTGATCAATGATGAATCAAATGCAACACTAGGTTTAAATACATGATTTTTATTGCTTGTAAAAGCTGTGACAGCTTTGAAATCAAAACCGAGTATAGCAAAGAATATACTGCATATTGACAATAATTCTGGAACACCCCACATTGAAGGTTTGAGCATGCATAAATGTACAAGCTTCGAGTTATTTTCAGTAAAAGAAATTTATTTGACTGAAAAAATAGTGATACAGTACAAAGTTAATATCGAAGTTTGATAATCTGCTTGATTGCTGGGTGCAGATTGACAGCCATAACACAGTTAGCACATCATGGCATGGTTTTTGTTCCATTGGGATATACCTTCGGAAGTGGTATGTTTGAGATGAATGAGGTGAAAGGTGGATCCTCTTACGGTTCAGGCACTTATGCAGCAGATGGATCGCGTCAACCCACAAACCTTGAACTTCAGCAAGCCTTCCATCAGGGTAAGTATGTTGCTGAAATTACTACCAAGCTCAAGAACAGTATCTAAATCCCCTCAACTTGCGATACATTTGGCCCATGAACGGGGAGAGGATTAGGCTGAAGAACTCACAATTGTTCACATGCTAAGTTTCTTTAATCCTGTCCAGTTATGTCAATTGAGTGTACTAAACTTGTTCGTGGGGGATGTAAAGCTACACAATGTACGTATATCTTTACGAAAACTGCTTTAACATACTTCGGACATTTAAAATCTACACAAAGCAGTTCAAGGTAATTGAACTTTCTAGGCATTGCTCAAATTTGGTGCTTATTTGCATCTCTTTTGGGCGCTTGTTACCTAATTTTAACATAGCAGGTCCTTTGCTGTCAATCCTGCTAGCAATCCCAATGTATCATATGTTCAAATATTCAAACTAATCAAGAATGGAGAACTTTAAATAGCATAGTTATGAGATACGACCCGGCTATTGACCTGATTTAAGTAGCAGTTACCAGTGTCACTCGGTAAACTGGCGAGTCACTTCTCCATTTAACCATCTTCTTAGCCGGCTTATTGTTTGGTCTACTATGATAACTATGGTTTAAACTTTAAACTACCTTCAAAAATCAAAACTAATAATTTAAAGCTCTAGGATACCTTGAGTACTTAGCAAAGCTCTTAGGGCTTGCTTGAAAGTTTTGGGTTATCGATTACGTAGTTTTACTAAAGTATCAATTTTGAGCGTTTATTAAGAATCAGGGTATTATAGCTTTTAGTAGCAATTTTAAAACGGCAAACTCAAGTTTGAGAGTTTATTATTGAACGGCTCTTAAAGTTTTCTTTTTATAAAAAATAGAATTATATATATGTCCCTTAATAAAATTTTCAATTTATAATTTGTTATAGGAATTTTTCTCATAATCAATATTATAGTTATAAGTAGTTTTTACATATAAGTTAATGTTTACTTATAAGTTCATTTTGTACTTTAAAATAATTTTTGTATATAAGTGATCTTTTTACTTATAAGTAACTTTTTATGTTTTATAAGTGATTTTTTATTTTACTAGTCGTATTTTTATTTTATAAGCCACATAACCATTGCCAAAAAAAAATAACAAACATTCACTCACTCTCTCTCTCTCTCTCTCTCGTAAACGTGCCACTCAAAAAGGGAGATGAGATTCCAGAATTCCCATGGAAACATTTCATTCAAATCAGCAAGTTAAGAATATTAATGTAGTTCTTACTTAGCACGCTACCTATATTCTAGATTATTGTTATGAAACCTGATTTGCGTAGATAACTCACATAATAACTAAACAATCCCTGCATAGAAGCATGGCTAATCAAAAACCACCACCACCATCGAACTCGAGGCTAGTGAGATGCATCGCAATGGTGTTGATAGCCTGGATTATACTGAATGCCCTGGTTGTCCTCATCACATGGCTATCAGTCCGGCCAAAGCAACTCAAATACTCCATTGAAGATGGCTCAGTAAGTGGCTACAATTTGTCCAATGACCACCTCAATGCAACCTTCCACCTCCTGCTGCTTGCAAACAACCCCAACAAAAGGATTTCTGTGTACTACGACAAGATTGAAGTATCGCTGTTGTACGAGGATCAAACACTGTCTGTCAACAACGTTAATCCGTTTTATCAGCCACGGAAAAATGTGACGCACCTGAACGTAAATTTGGAGGCGAAAGATGTGACACTTCATGGGGCAGTGGCTACAGACTTGATAATGGAGAGAAGCTCTGGGAATGTGGATTTAGATGTTAAATTAAGGGCGAAAATCAGGTTGAAGGTTGGAACATTTAAAATTCATCGCATTTTCAAGTATAAGTGTGGTCCTTTGGCTGTGCCATTTTCTTCATCGAAGGAGTTCAAGAGAGTTTCTTGTGATGCAGATTAAGATTTTTTAATTTCTTTTTCTTGGCTCTGGCTCTAATAATGTTAGGAAATAACTGTTATTTAAAAATATTTTGTTTTGATTATGAATAAATAAATGTTTATATATTTCAAGTTAATTATTCATTACATTTTAGAGTAAGTGATTAAGGACGTCAATCATTTTGTGAGAATATAAGCTATATAGATAAGATCATATAACCTATATTTCGTTCAAAAATATTTTATATTAAACTGATTTATAGATGTTGACCCTCTATATGGGTCGAAGGGGGCCATTTACTCTATCAATTGGGATCCTCGATCTGTCTTGGCCCTGATGATTGTCCATTCGAGAGTACTAACATCGATACACCTAGATGTGTATTAGATCGATGAAGTAAAACTTTATTAATTTATTGTGAATCGTGATAAATAAATTAATCGCTTTTAATTGTCTTATGAATTACCTAAATTTGTAGCGGGGTACTTGTTTATATTCGTTTACTTGATGTTCATTGATATGCTAATGAGTGACATCATTCGGTTTGGATTATCATATCGGTATATTGGCAATTGATAAAAATCGAAGTAGTGAGCACGTATTCGCATTTCAAATATGTCACCTTATTTGATACGTAAATGCGTCTACTTGAATTTTTTTTAGAGAACAATTTAAATCTGAACTCAGTATTTGGAGACATCCGAATCATTAACTTCATGATCAAATCACATAGAAACTGTTGAAGAAATGCTTTCCACGAGAGAAAATATTAGCAAATAATCCTCAAATATAGGGAAAATTTTATATAGAGTTGACATAATACTCACATGGTAAGCCCCATCATGTACTAAAAAATTGTGCAGGACCCACACGTATGTGAGTCTGCTGTGAGTTTTCCTGTGAATAATCCCCTGAAGCAAAACTGAAATATTAGAAGGGCAAACAGTTTTTTCGTCCTGGTTTAATTATTTGACACCCAACTGGATAATAATTAGTCAAGATTATATAAATTGCAGGTAAATAATTATTCTGATTTTTATATAATTTATAAGTTCAGCTTCTCGTCCACAGTGAAAGGAACGAAAATTAATAATTATACTGGACAATCTCGAATTGACTTGATTGAGTATAATTATTCTAGTAAAAATTATGTAAGACCGATAAGGTCCTTTGGTAGCTTCAATAAAAAGTTTTGGACAAAATTTCGTAAGCAATAATAGTTACGGGATTGCATTTGTAAATATGACATAATCGAAGTAGAGATTAATTGGAACTGGGCCATGCTATGGGTACATTGGCCTTGACATAAGGGTGTCCATAATGGACACCCGACGCCCCCCTATTGGTGGGGTGCCTGAGCCCTAGAATTATCCATTGGAACTAGGGATCAAGGCCCTCGTTCTTTATAGATAGAGCCACGGGGAACGTCCACCTTATACTTTTCTCAGCAATTGTTGTGATCTTCCATTGGATAGAGAATGAGATATTTTTGTTTCCTTGTTTTTCTTGATCTGATCTATAATCTTGGAGCTCTTAATTTGTTATTGGGAATCCACCCACCAAGTGCAGTTTATACTTGTACCGATAAAATTTGAGGGTCGGAAACTTAAAAGATCGAAGATCAAAATTCAAGGTTGAAGTTCAAGATTCACGAACGGTATTGAAAAACAATTAGGGCATGTTCTCTTTACCATTTCCAAGTTGTTTTCTGTTTTAGAATTTTCAAAACAGTAAAAACGCGTTCTCTTTCCTATTTTCGAAAACGTGTTTTCAGTTATAATCAAGCAAAAATTTTCAAAACGCATTTGGATGTTTTCGAAACAATTTTTCAAAATATCAAAAAGAACACATTTTCAACAATCTCAAAATGGACTCTCAAAATACAAAACTCAAAATAAATTCAAAATACAAAATTGAAATACAAAGAGAACAGCCCCTTTATGTTCGACTAAAGAACTCAAGCTTTAAAGTTTGATCATGTTGCGAGGGTAATTTCACACTCTCTTCGTTTGATTGATTATGTTTTGATGTGATATAATTGATTAGTTGTGAAAAAGAAATTTTTTATTAATTCTTGACAGGAATAAACACGCATTCTTTCCCAAAAGGCAACATTGAAGAATTTTTCATTTTTAAACTACTGTGTTACCAACTTGCAATAGTAATACTGCAATAATTTATTTATTTTATTTTATTTTTTTTATAACAAGAAGTAACTTAGGTGTATAGATTTGTGATTGGATTTTGAGAAAAATCTCAAAAACACCTCCAAATGTGCAGTGTGTACGCACCAATTCGTTGCTTAAAAAAATGTATGCTTCTCCATATTCGATGAAACATACGGTTAGGCAAGACTATGGCACCTAAATAATCGTCAAAAAATTTCTAACCTTTAAATATAATAAAATTTACTAATTATGTCGTGTTCTAAAGCGACAATAACTTATAAAAATACCTTCGAGACGGGAATATATAAATTGCATGATTATTGCTAATTATGCCACTAAGTGCTATAGATTGACTCAACCCCCACATTCTTTCTAGCAAAATACAATGTTTACAGATTCAGAGTCACTTTTTTTCGAGTATAATAAGGTTGTTTAAAGGCAGATTAACGTTAGATGTGGCTTCGGTTAACACGTCCATGTACATCAATAATTTATTTAAATTGTTAATCATTATGGTCAATTGCATTGCCGTTTTTTGCAATAAGTTATACCCTTCTGCTAAATTTCCATTGGATAAGCATTATAACATGTTGCTTTTTGCGGCACGACATGTAGCCATGGAGAAGTTAGATAATTTTATGAATTTTGTTCATGAATTGATTCAAAAAATAATAATTATTTTTAGAGAATTTATGGTTATAAGCGAGGAATATTATGGGTTAAGTAAAATGTAGGAAAAAATAATTTTGAGAAAAAATCACAATATTGATGCATGTAAATATTTTAAGATGGAATTTCGAACCTCAGTCGTAGACTTTTAAAATAGACGACAATCCAAATGGGTTTCCTTTTTTGTGTCGAGTCTTCCATTATAGATGGATATCTCGACTTAGTATGAATGATTAAGTGATTGGCCTAAATTATACAAAATTAAATATGCCTAGATATGTTGGCGAGTGATTTATGAGTTTACAAAGTTGCATATCACGTCAAGATCTGCACTTGGTGTACATTAATTATAATTTCTTCTAGAAACAAAAATAAAATTTAAAGAAAATATCATTTAATGAAAGTGGAGTAGTTGAATTGAATTTTTGAAAATAGATAAGACATCGACTGTCTGCCCATAGGAATGAAAAAATGAACGAACTCAACTACCCCGGCGATAATAATAATAATAATAATAATAATAATAATAATAATAATAATAATAATAATATTTCAAAATATAATAACTTATGATGATGATCCCATTATTAATATATGAAAAATTGGATCATAATCATTGGAAAAGATAATATAATCAAACATATTTTATGATATTAGTAGTAATGCGGATTATTTTGAAGCGGTTAAAGGTTCAATACTTCACTGTCCGACAACTTGCGTTCATAACAACAACGTCATATCGCTAAGAACGTCTCTAAAAAACTCTTTAAATATGAAATATTCTTTATTTTAAAAAGTCGATGCTTAAAATGAGCTACAAGAAAGTCAAACGCATTCTCTATACTTAACGTAGAATGATTGCATTTAATAAATCGAATGTTTTAATACTCTACTTTTTAAACTATTTAAATCACATTTAAACCGATTGACCAATTAACATATAAAAAATTATGTTGAATAAAATACGAACAAAAATCGATAAATATTTTGAAAAAATGGAAAATGAAGAGTTGAAATAGAGAGCTTGTTGAAGTTTTGACTCTCTAAATTTTAAAATTTTCTCTATAATACACACAATGCTTTTTATAAATGAAAAAATTTCTTCGAGATACTCTAAAATAGTTGATTTCGAGAGCGGACACATGTTGTACATGTTTGTCGTCAACTCGTGTTGTATGGTGTTGGGTGCAGTCTAACAATAAGTACAACTCTTGTAACAATTTTATAATTTTTTTTTTTTTTTCAAAATTTACGACAAGAATTTAATGATAATTTATTTTTAAGGCTCAGAGAAACCAAAGGTTCCAGTCCGCGTTGGAGAAAAATCACCTACCACAAATCACTATAATTATAATATGCCCCGCCAGCTGCATTTCTTACCGTTGAATTCAAGATTTGTGGTAATCTTACGAAATTTCCATCATCTCATCAGAAGAAAACAAAGAAACTTTTAACACGCGGCAGATTTTCTAAGTCAAAATTCCTGTTTTACAGGCACCTAGAAAAAAAAACATACAGACGTGAAGGGTGACGGCAAAATTTCAGGAAAATCTTGCTTTGAATAAACCATTGACGGGTCACCTCTCTCTCTCTCGTTTACTATTATTCATAAATCCCAACTGAGACCTTCCCCATCTCTCTGGATTTTCTTCTCTCTTTCTATGTACGTACAGTTCTAGATTGGAAGTTAATTATTGGGGTGCATATTAGTGATAGAAAGGTACTATTTGCTTATACTTTTTCTTTGCTGGTATGATTGTGTTCTGTTTGCTTTTCTTGATTGCGTGTTGATTTTTTTTCTTTTTTCTCTGGTTGGTTGTGAATTAATAAATGATGTAATCTTATTTTTTACATATGAACATCTGTGTATATGTTTCTACAAATTCTGTAATTGTCTTTCTTTGGATTTTAGCAATATTTTTGTTTAGAGGTAGATCTGGAAGAAGATTTTGCGTTGAAATAAATTGATTATCTTTTTTAATCCAGTAAGATTCTGTGTTGGGTTTTAGTTTTCACGTTTTTGGTAGTATGAATTTTGGCATTTTACTTTTCGTTTCCTTTTTCTCATGGGTGAGTTGTCATTTTTAATTGTCGACAAGGGGGATCTCTAAGTCATTTATCTTTTTGCCTTTTTCTTTTATGAAATGCCAAACTTTGTATCTTTAGACTGCTTGTTGTTAGGGATGGATAAACCATGTAATTTTACAATCCAGCAATGTATTTCTTGACCCTTTGATCATATTTTGCAGAGTTTTACAATATGTATTTATTCACTTTGGTGTACCAGTGGAGTGCAGATCTAATCTGCGGCTTCAGCAATCTGAAATAAGTTTCTGCAAATTAAAAGCATCAATTGATGCATTACAATCATATACGTGTGGTTTATTAGTCTTGGAGACTATCAAGGCTGAGAATCGAACGGTGTCCTACTGTGATGAGTTCGATAGAAATGGCTGTTACGGGTTTGCATAATGTATTAGCATATTGTCCTCCTTTCTTTGGGGAGTCTCAGTCTCCTGTGTCGAGGACATGTGGTGAAGAACCAGACCAGCCTAGCACTCGGGCATCCTCTCTTTTGCAAATGTGGCGGGAGATTGAGGGTGAGCATGTAGTGGGTCATTCTCCTAGATCGAAGCCACTGAGAAGTGATGTTTCAGATTCTGACAACTCAAGTACAATCACTTCAGAGGGACAGGGGAGTGATAATGGGGATGATTGCTCTGATGATGCCAGAGAAATTGGGAATCAAGACCGAACGAGGTTAGAGAATGACCATGAGGATAGTAACAGCATTATTTCTGAGCAATCTACTGATTTGGGAGAATTTGAAAGAGAACGAGTTAGACAAATTTTTCGCGAATGGATGAACACTGGTGCTAAAAGTCATTCTACTACTGGTTCACGTATGAACAAGCAATCAGGGCCACAATGGCTTGCGGAGAACGAACGCGAAAGGGTGAGAGTCATAAGAGAATGGGTCCAGAAGAATACCCAACAAGGAAGCAGTTCTGGCTCACATAGAGATGGAGTTGCAGCAGTTGCTGAAGTCGGTTCTCAATTTGAGCAGGCGCGTGACGGCTTGACAGTCCATCACTCCGAGGTTGGTGCCCGGAGGCCTATTCGGAGATTATGTGGCAGACAGACTCTTCTTGATCTTCTTCTTAGGGCCCAAAGGGAAAGGAGAAGAGAACTTCAGGGTTTGTCCGAGAAGAGGCCAGTATCAGACTTTGCTCATCGCAATCGCATTCAGGTGGCTGGTTATCCTTGGTATTTTCCTCTTGTAGATGTCATAATTACATAAATTATTATTTTCCAGTAACATAACTCTTCTTGGTCAAGTGCTTGTAGGTTCAACGGCAGTCTCTATGAAGCCAATTTACAATTTTTCCGTATCATTGATGTTTCTTATAACATAATTATCTGCCTATGTTTGGCTCATGTTTATCAAGTATCATTTTTTATCCACACATTTCAAGGGATCAACAAGTGTTACCCACTTTATCCACCACTGATTTCTAGTTATTTTATAATTTAAACCGTTTAGTAACACTTCCTAAACATGCTTAATTGTATTTCCATATAAGCTTCTATATGGATCTCCATATACCACATAATCCTTAGGGATTCAGTGATTGTGAAATCTATAAATAGTAAAAAAAATTTAAAAAAAAATCACCCTTATTAATCTCATATGTCTCTTGCAGGCGTTACTTCGAGGTAGGTTCCTTCGAAATGAAAGATCAATCTCAGACGAGAGACCATGTTCAATAGCTGCAACAGAGTTGGGTATGCTGAGTCAAAGACATGCAGTATCTGACCTCAGGTAGATCCTAGTGATATGTTGTAGATATTTAATGATCCCAAGATGCCGAGAAAAAAATATATATATTTACTTGTTTAAACTTGGCAGTTTTCCTGTGTAATAATATTTTATCTCGGTCTGCCTTCTTTTCAGGATTTTTTACTCCTTTTTTCTCCGGAGTTTTTTTATTTATTTTTTGTCTCTTAATATCATAATTTTGTGGCACAGAGAAGGATTCCTCTCCAGATTGGACAATTCTTCACAGATTTTAATGAACAGCTATAATGAACATAGAGATGAACAAGAGGTTATCAATAGTCAATCATGGTCTACTTGTGGGGAATGGGAGACCACTGTGATTCATCCAGCAGGAGACTCAGAAAGGGGAACAGATGAAAACATCATTCAACAGGAGTTTGTTATAGAAGGTGCTTCTGAAGTAGAGGAGCCAGTTTTGGACAATGAAGAAATTTTTCAAGAAGCAACGATAGAGGTTGGACAGGCTGGTAATAGACATGCTATAGAGAACAATGACACTGGAACCATCGCAGAGAATAATGCCAATGACCGATTATTGGAAAATGTGGATATCAATGGCAGTGAACACTTTGAAGATTTTGCTGAAAATTATGAATATAGAACTCAGGTAAATTATGACCAAGAGGTAGCTGGTTATTCTGATAACGTGGAACGAAATGCATATGAAGAATTTGATAGGCAAGATTCTTCATCTCAAGTTGAAGAGTTGCGAGAGTCAGTAATTGAGAATGAAGAAAGTAGCTGGCAACAATTAACTAGTGTTCCGTTTAGTGAATGGATGGATGGTAGAGGTTGGCAGCGAAACTCTGATAATCAATGGACTCAAGAAACATCTGGTAATGATGGTGTTGAACATGGTCAGATGCAAGAATCACATGAAGAATGGCAAGGTCATGACTGGCAAGAGGCTATTGATAGTTGGTTAGATGTGCCTTCTGGAGAGGACAGTGTAACCATTGAAAGATTTGGAGGAGTTTACTTCTCCGATGATGATAATCTTTACAGCATGGAACTTAGGGAACTTTTCAGCCGGTAATGATTTTTTCATTATTGACTCGAGCATTTTCTGTCAATCAATGAATTTCATGTAAACTATTGATTTTTGTTCTGAACATCTCTTTTGTGCTGCAGGAGACGTGTTTCCAGTCTTCTTCGAAGTGGTTTCCGTGAAAGTCTAAACCAGATTCTACAATCTCACGTGGAAAGGCAAGGTCATGCTTCTAATGATTGGGAGGACAATGCATCTTCTTCGCTTGCCTCCACAGAACAAGTCGAAGAACAGATAAATGTTGATCAAGACTCGGCTCAAGATGGCGCAGAAAGAAATCCATTTATCTTCTCTTTACCACTTGGCAATGCTCTACAACCACCTTTAGATGACGAGTTGCAGGATGCAAACTGGCCATGCAACAACTCTGAACAGCGCTTGGGAATTGTAAGCTCCGCCATTGTTGAACTTGCTTAGCTTTTTTGGTCCCCTATTTGACAACCATTATTTTCAAACTCTTTTTTCTACGTACTTATTTTCAATCACAAATTCAGACAATAAAATATTTTGTTCGTAAACCCAAAATGTTTCCCTACTTTTTAACCACACATTCTTCAAAAAATAACTATTCAAAACATGGTTTTTTTCTATTTAATGGTTGTCAAACAGGGTCTTAATTGAGATTGGATAATATCCATAGAGAGTAAAATGTTGGATTAGGTTAGTCAAATTACTTGGTTCCATTAAGTGAAGAGATGGGAAATTATGATGTCAGGACTTATCTTTTTTGGGTACCAATTAATGAATTTTCTGGAGCACTTCAAATTCATAGTTTTCATATCTAATGGATGTAGTAAAATTACTTCATACATTTTTTGGGTTATTTGATCATCTTACCCTTTGGATGCCCTGTTAGGCTGTCAGCCACTTCTGCTCTCTTGGCTTGGCATGGATTTTTTGTTTATTATTACTTATTCTGTTTTGTTAATTGATATTGTAGGTGATAAAACTTCAATAAGCTAATGTACCTAGTTTGGTTAATTGAGTTTTTAGAGCTTTCCCCCTGCTTGCGTTTAACTTATAAGCACGTATTTCTGTTGAACATTCCAGGATTGGGAGGTCATCAATGATTTGAGAATTGATATGGCTAGGCTTCAGCAGAGGATGGATAATATGCAGAGGATGCTGGAGGCATGCATGGACATGCAAATAGAATTGCAGCGAGCTTTGCGTCAAGAGGTTTCCGCTGCCTTAAATCGGTCAATTTTCTCAACAGGTTAGATTTCGTGCTGGGGGTTGTTAACATTAGTAATTCTGTCTTAATATCTCTCTCTTTTATATTAATATTAACCTTTTCTCTGTGCACTACTTTCCTATAGCAAAAAGTGTCTCTTTAACTAATTCCTGCCACTTCTTTACCTCATCTTGTTTTCCTACCACCACCACATATCGTCTTCCAATTTCATATATATGGCTTATTTCTCTCTCCATTATGAACTGATCAGTTCCAACATCATTATGAATTCAGATAAGCTTGAAGGCACTGTGCCTAAGGATGAATCTCAGTGGAATCATGTAAAGAAAGGAATATGTTGTCTATGTCAAGATGGCCACATAGATTCCTTGCTGTACAGGTAGCGAATTACAAATTTTTGATAATTTGTTTCACTATATATAATGACGTAGATCTGTGCATGTGTATATTTTGTGCTATGAAATGGTTCTAATATCTCGTCTGATTCTATGCACTTTTACCAAGTTCAGTGTTACCTAGTGGAAGAAACCTCTATGGCAATGCACCGTAAATGATATTTGTTTCTCATATAATTTAACAGCGGATCTCATTATGTCTGTCTTTTATTAATACAGGTGTGGGCACATGTGCACCTGTTCAAAATGTGCACACAGATTGGTCGAAAGCACTGGAAAGTGTCCAATGTGCCAGGCACCAGTAGTTGAGGCAGTCCAAGCGTACTTTATACAGTAATGGAAAAAGAAAAAACATGAATAGGTGAAAATATGAAATGAATAGAATGATTCAAGTTGAAATAAGAGGGCCGCTATGTAGACAGACAGCTCTAGCCTGGAGTCTCGTCCTGGTAACATATATAACTTCACATACATAGATTCACACAGTTTATTTTCTTCTCTCGTGAGGATGAAAATTGCGTGAAAGGGAAAGAGACTACACAGGGTTCTCCCAATGTAGGTTCCGATGGGATTCCAGATTCGTTGTTGCAATCAGAACAAGTTTCCTTGACGGATATTCATTCAACTAGTCCAGTCGAGTATAACAGACCGATACAGTTGCATCTGTACCTATGAAAGAAAGTCATTAGTTTTAGTGATGGCTTTTGTTGTGATTAAAACTCATCATATGGTGACATATGGATGAAAGTTGCAATTGATGCTGATTTTGTGCATTGGTAGAGTGTGGTGTCTGAGATAAATATTTATTGAACTGAATGACAGTAGTAATTTTATAACATGTTCTTTTTCTGATGACGAAATTTACATTTTACTACTGAAGTTTCAATAGTTTATATTACACAATTGTGGTGATGCTAACCATTTCGTAAAAAATAACCTATAAGTTAATTTTGACAAATGTACTTATTTCGTAAAAAATAACCTATAAGTTTATTTTGACAAATGTAAGCTGCACACCATCTTCTTCGCTATTTAAGGCAAAGTCTTGGCCAATGAATTTTCTTTTCAGCTTCTCCAATGATTCCTATGAGACTCCAAACCTTTTCTGATGCTGATTGGGGTTCTTGTGTTGACACAAGGAAATCTACCATTGGTTTTTGCATCTTTATTGGAAATTCTTTAATTACTCGGAAAGCAAAGAGGCAAGTCATTGTCTCTCGTTCTTCAGCAAAAGCAGAGTACCATGCTCTTGCTGCAACTACTAGTGAAGTTCTTTGGATTCAACAATTGATGCGGGATTTCAAATTTCATGTTTCACGGACTACAATTCTCTTATGTGACAATCAACCTACAGTTTAATTGTCCTCTGTTGACACCGACCTCCGATGTCATTTAAATCGGATTGACGTACCCAATGAGGAGATAATAATGTGAGCTTGGATGCATGAGCTCAGCTCGAAAACTTGAGTAGCTTACTCCAGAAGCATGTGTAGTCTTTTAAGACAAAAGGAATATAATGATTAAAGATCACTGGCGAGACATATGGATTACTAATTATAGAGATACACCTGAAAGGGTCCTACGTCAGTATCTACATAGTCTTCCAATTAAAAATGATAGCTTCCACTTCTAAGGTCACGCATTAATTGTTGGGACCTACCAGCCATTAATGCTCAAAAGAAATTTGACGGAATCTAGCTCGGCAACCAATCTTATTGCACCAACCACTATACTTCTTCAACTCGGAATTACAGTAAAAAGATAGGGAAGGCAGAATGCATGCATATTTTCCCATATAAAAAGAGAATTAAAGCCCAGAAGAAAGAGAGGAAAAACGTGGATACAAACATATACAAACTCTTCAACAATCTTTCGTATTTCAAATATCTCCTATTATCGAGAAAGAAGAATCATTGCATGATTTTCTAATGAGCGCTAGATTATTATAATAAATATCTATGTTTATCCCTTGAATTGGCTTGGGTATTGTCTATACATTTTTCAACATCAACATCCTCCAATCCCATAGTACACGAGGAAACTAAGCATATAAAAATTGATTGTCATTTCATTCGCGACAAAGTTAGATCTGGAAATGTAAAGCTTCTCCCTATTCGATCTCAACATCAGCTTGCTGATATGTTTACTAACCCAATTCCTTCTTCAATTTTAGCTCCGTTATTAGCCAAGATGCATGTTAAAAATATATACCGTACATCTTGAGGGGGCGTATTAAAGTGTAAACTATTAGTGAGTTTGTTGCATTATTTGTTGATGTACAGTTAGTTTGTTTATTTAGCCATCATCGGGATCTTTCCATTTTCTATTTAATCTATGGCTAGACAAAACTCCGGAACCGAATCGAGCGGTTCTTAAGTTAAATACTCGAAAGAGTATTTGAATCGAGAATCGATGGGTTTGGATCGGTTCGATTCTCGATTCTAGACCAATAAGCGAAAAATCAAATGAGAACTAAATTTAAATAAATTTTTTAATTGTTTATATTGAATTAATTAATTTTTTTATTTTTTTAAACAAATTGGCAAATTAATTAAACAAACCAATCAAGTTCAGCCAAATTAATTTTTTGTTAGCCCAACATTTGGGTCTTAATCTTCCCCGTCCCATTTCAATTTCATTTGATAAGCAGCACCCTCCTCCCACATAAACATAAATCATTTGATAATTTTAAAACCTACATTCTCATTTCTAAATCGATTTTAAAGCTCCTTCATTTTACCGACGGCGATAACTACTGATTAAATTAAATAGTTGGTAAGTATTATTAATACTTAACTTAAAAAATATTTTATTTTGATAACTTTTAATTAATGTTTCATTTTTTTTATGCAGACTGTTTGAAGCAAATGAATTATTGATATGGATAACCGATATTTTAATATTAATATCTACTTTTTGGTATTTATATACACTGAATTAATCTTATTGGACAACTTGTTATTTATATGTTTTTAAATTGTGCTACGTTAACTTGTAAAAATTACGAATGAACATGTTATTACTTGTATTTATGTAGTGTTACTGTAAATGTTAAAAAATTTAATTATGGTACGGAACCAACGGAACCGAACTCGAACGGTTCCATACTTATATTTGGACCCGACGGTTCCATTTAATAAATACCAAAAAATTGAACCGACACTTGTCCAACCCTAATTTAATCTCAACTAGTTTGTTAGAATTACAGGTGGAGATTCTTTTGTATTGTCTATTTATAAGTACATTTTGTGTAATTTTTTCTCAGTCACTTGGAATGAAATATTCTTCCCGCCTCTTTCTCTGAATTCAATAAGTCAATTTACTATTATATTGAGCACCAAAATGCAATTTTCCAAATTTTAATAGCTCCATCGAGATTGCACCATTATTAGCATTTAAAAACAGATGGTGGCAGCCATGTCCTTGTTACGTATATAACTAGATATTGAAATAGCAAAAATGCCCTCTCCAGAAGCTACATAAACAATATTAGACGCGTGTTTAATAAGTATTAAGACTTAAACCTTTTATAGATTAACTATCAACAATCATGTTAATGTACATTTTTCTTTACATTAGAACATAGTTTGTGCTCCATTATTCAATAATTCATTTTTTTTTCATATTTATTTTCAACCACATATTCTATCAATAAAATAATTTATTCGTAAACCAAAATTTTTTTCTTATTTTTTAACCACATATACTCCAAAAGTACAATACTACGTGTACAGATTAAAGCATTGCCAAATTATTTACAGCTACCGTTGCCAGTTTTTTATTCGACAAACTGACAAAAAAAGTGATCAACCAGGTGTTGAGTAGCAAAATTGTTTCCAAAAGATCACTATTACAAAGCTCATTTTAACATAAAAATAGGGCTCAAACAATGGTAAATTTAATATTCTTCCGCATGACTTCCATCAAAGCCATTGATTTAACAATACCCTATCACATAACTGTCTAAATTTTGATACATACAAAAGAATATCAAGGAGAACGTAAACAACAATATACACGTAACTTAATTCAACAATCAACTACGTCCCTATTTCCAAAGTCGGTATATTTATTTTATTGCCATATAATCAGGCCTCCTTTGAACATTTGCTTTTGAGCTACTAGTCTCGAACCAGTGAGTCGTCTGCAGGCTCATCCCGACTCGGTCCACGAATCGTTCGAGTTAACATTTTCTCAAGTGATGAACGAGCAGGACTCAATTTTTTTTTTTTTTTT
>CAIGRL010194914.1:0-11633 GCA_903798325.1 Fraxinus xanthoxyloides | reverse complement strand
TGATATAGAAGTCTAGGAAAAAGATAGTAAGAGGAAGGATGTAGCTTACCATTAGCAAGCGATAGAGGATTAATCTTAGAATTAAATAATTGTAAACCTCAAGACAGACTTAGCACTATAACTAAATGGGAAAGTTCTGTAATTAGATCATATAATAGTATACCTATACAAATGATTGTAGAAGAAACGTGGACTTATTTAGAAACTTATTTTGGAAAAACAGAGTTAGATATATATGTTACGGCTAAAAGATTAAAACCAGATGAAATTAGGTTAAGAATGGCTGGAGGAGATAACCTTAGAAATTTTACAAGTTTTATTAGAGAATTAATTCTAGGATCTGATCCTAGTATAGACAACACTTACGAACAAAATAAAGGTTTAGAGGATTTCGAAAAATTAAGTATTAATAATATGAAATATATATAACCATTTTTATTAGACTTTGAAAGATTAGCAAGTACAAGAGGATTAGTACTAGATGTACCCATACTTAAAAGATTATATAGAAAGATACCACCTCCATGGAATGATAAAATTAGAAAAGATCTAGAATCAAGACCAACAAAAGAAGTAAATATTAGCGCTACCATAAAATTTATAACAGATAAACTAAAAGAATATTGTATAGAAGAGATAGCTAGAAAGCAAATAAAGAAATTAAATTATTCTTCTTGCTCATATTTATATACACCACAGACCCATGATTATAGAAGAAGAAAGAAGAAATTATATAAAAAAGATAAAAATATAAATATAAAAGAAAATATCATGATAAAAAGAAATATAACATTAGATCAAGTAGAACATATTACAAGANAACCATTTTTATTAGACTTTGAAAGATTAGCAAGTACAAGAGGATTAGTACTAGATGTACCCATACTTAAAAGATTATATAGAAAGATACCACCTCCATGGAATGATAAAATTAGAAAAGATCTAGAATCAAGACCAACAAAAGAAGTAAATATTAGCGCTACCGTAAAATTTATAACAGATAAACTAAAAGAATATTGTATAGAAGAGATAGCTAGAAAGCAAATAAAGAAATTAAATTATTCTTCTTGCTCATATTTATATACACCACAGACCCATGATTATAGAAGAAGAAAGAAGAAATTATATAAAAAAGATAAAAATATAAATATAAAAGAAAATATCATGATAAAAAGAAATATAACATTAGATCAAGTAGAACATATTACAAGAATAAAATACCTAATTATAATAGATACGTTAGAAAACCAAAAACTAAAAAGGATTGTGAATGTTATATTTGTGGAGACCCTAGATATTTTGCTAATAAATGCCCCCAAAAGTATAAAAGTAAAGAAGAAGTAGCTAAATCCACGATAACTGAGGATATACAGTGTAACATTATAGAGTTATTCGAGAATGAATCTTATAGTTCAGTATATAGTATTTATACATATGACGAATTAGAAAATTTAGAAATTATAAATAGTTCTGAAGATAGTTATTGCAGCTTAGAATGATTAGATTTTTCTATTCTCGATACAAAAATGATGAATATAGAACATGAATGTGTCACAGGACAAGGATCAATGATTGATAAATGTAAGAACTGTAAAATATACCCAAGACATAAAAATAGAAATCAATGTGAAAATTGTTTAGAAATTCAATGTAATGAGTGTTTAGGAATTAAAGAAGAAGCTAATAATAGTAAAATTAAAGATTATAGTAAAGACATAGAAAAACTAGTGGATAAGATAATAAATACAAACAATAGAATAGATAAAATATATGAAATTATAGGAGAAATACAATATAAGATTATAAATTTAGAAACAAAATGAAAACATCCTATAGATAATTACACAGAAAACAATTATTTAGAAATAGAAAATCATGAAAATAATTTGTCAAGTCTCTAGGGTAAAACCAACTAAAAGCATTAAAATACCCATAGAACTATAGATAAATAAAATCATAAAATTAAACCAATAACTTTAATAGACACAAGTCGTACATTTAACATAATTTGAAAAGATTTAGTTCAAGAGGATTGTAGGCAGAAAGTAGAATGTGAAATAAGAGGAGGTCGAATGGATGACAGTAAAATGGGGTTTGAAGAAAGACTTTTCGCTGACTGTAAAATTAAATTTCAAGAAAGACAGTATAATTTAACAACTACATTAGTAAGTGAATTAATAAAAGACGAATTTGTTATAAGAATAAAATTCTTACTAAGTAGAAATGGAAGTTTAACAATTACCCCTAATGTTATAATTTTTGGAAAAGATACTTCTATTATTAATACTATAGACTCATCAGAGTTACGAGCAAAGCGTGATGGACCCTTACATTCACAAACAGAACCACACATAGAACCAAAAGATGAAAATTTAGGTAATCTAGAAAGTTTGGAATATTTATCTTTAGAAACCTTAAAGATTGATTCATACCAATAACCAAAGAATTAATAATTTTCAATAAAACATTATTAAAACATTATCTAAGGTAAATAGTATAGATAGAATTTTAGAATTAGCTAAAAAATACAAATCATATGAGAAGACCCTATAAAACATTAGGATAAAAATAAAATTGAAGCTAAATTAGAAATCATAAACGAAAATTTAAAAATAAGAACGACAAAAATTAAACACACAAAGCATGATATAGAGGAATTTAATATACAGATTAAAGAGTTATTAGATTTAAAAGTAATAAAACCATCCAGTAGTCAACATATATCTCCAGCTTTTATGGTTAGAAATCATAATGAAATTAAAAGAGGTAATCAAGAATGGTTATAAATTACAAAATATTAAATGATAATACTGTAGAAGATGGATATAAGATACCAAATAATGATATGTTAATAAATAAAATACAAAATAGTAAAATATTTTCGAAATTTGACTGTAAATCTGGATTCTGGCAAATAAAAATGGCAAAAGATTCTATTCCTTGGTCATCTATTGCTACATCACTAGGACATTTTGAATTATTAGTTATGCATTTTGGATTAAAAAATGCACCTTCTATTTTTCAAAGAAAGGTGGATAGTATTTTTAATTTTCTTCCACCTATTTGCATATATGTAGATGATATCTTGATACATAGTAAAAATCAGAAAGAACATATGCAACATTTAGACATATTTTTAAATAAATTTATAGAAAACGGTTTAACTATAAGTAAAAATAAAATGGAAATAAATAAACAAAAAATCATTTTTAGAAATAATTTTAGGAGAAGGAAAAATCAAATTGCAACCGCATATAGTACAAACAAATATACAATTCCTTGACAAAATAGAAGAAACTCAAAAATTACAAGTATTTTTAGGAATTTTAAATTTTGCCAGACATTTTATTAAAGACTTAGAAAAGAAAGTAGGACCATTATATAGTAAGTTATCTAGTAAATGACAAAAATATTTTAATCAGAACTAGTTTGGAAAATAAAAGAAGAAGTTAAAAATTTACCACCTTTAGAATTACCATTAGATAGTGAATATAAAATAATAGAAACAGATGGATGTGAACTAAGATGAGGAGGAGTTTTAAATTCCAAACCTAATAAATATAATGATAAAAAAAGAAGAGAAGATTTGTAGATATGCTATTGAAAATTATAAGATAAAAGGAAATTATTTGAGTAGTTTAGATTATGAAATAATGGCGATTATACATATTATAGAAAGCTTTAAATTATTTTTAAATACCAAATTCACAATTAGAACAGACTGTGAGGCTATAGGAAAATTTATTAAAAAGACAAATTTTGATAAAATTAGACATAAACGATGGTTAAAGTTTAAATAATTATAAAATTAATATAGAACACATAAATGGAAAAAAAATAATATTTTGGCTGATAATTTAAGTAGACAAGTTATTAATTTTCTAATCCATTATTTTCATGGCGTAGATGGATCAGAGAATGATGAACTTTGGGAATATCACTCTAAGAGTGGTGCCACAAGGATCTAAATTCTGATTCAGAGGAAATAATTTAGAAGGACTACCAGAAATGGAACGTTATCTACTAGATAATCTCTGGATGACAGCATTAATGCCTTAGCCAATCATTTTAGATAGATTCATAATCAAGTAGAAAATAGGAACATTAGCTTCTTTGCTGTAGTTAAAGGTAGAAAGCCTTGTATATATAATTATTGGCCAGAAGTATTGCAACAAGTAGAAAGATTTCCAGACCCCTTTTTCAAAGTATTTTTCACACTAGAAGAAGCTTTAAATCTTTGTAGAGAAATGATAGGATTTAACTTTTATATATCTAAAAGACTTAGACAGACCATGCAACCCTCTATTTCTCAAGCGTCATCTTCATCCTCAATTCAACTTTGTGATAGTTGTGCACTATGACCAAAATTGTTAGAAATGTAAATCTTAGAAAGCAATCATTAGAAGAAAAACTACAGATTTTTGAAGACGACATCTCTTCATCCCAACAGACTATTAGTAAATATCAACATGAGATTCTTCAGTTGCATGATAGTTTAGAAAGATTAAGTTCTAAAGATGTTGTTGAAAAACTGATCTCTAAAGATATTGCATCTTTAAGTAGAAATTATTCTGATAAAATAAAAAAACTTATTGAATTAAGAGATTCTACATCTGAAGGGCAAGAAAAGACTTTATATGAATTAGAATAGAAAATTGGCTTGTGCCAGTATAGTCCGAAGTGCTATAAATGAGTCAGTAGTACAAGAAATTATCGATTTTTCTCAAATTCTAAGCTATTATTATGACGAAAATCGATATTTTCTTAAACATGGCCCCAAATATGAATCAGTCAATAACTCAGCTTTTCTCAGACATAATTATCTTACAACTTCTCTTGATTACACAATTTTTGAAGAAGAAAACATTTTTTTATCCAGCTTTAAAATTTGGTATGATAGACACCATATGCATTCTAAATAGATACTTCAGATTTTTTCTACTCAAACTTAACATATTCTTAGTCGGTTAAGATATCACCCTTTGATGATTCAGTTCATTTCTAGACAACCTTTTGTAAATAATTGTATAATAATCCCAGCTTATCACCATATATTAATATACGAAAGAGCCAAAAGATTTTGACCCTCCAAAAGGACCAATACAAAGATAAAAGTTGGACAGATTGATTATGAAAGACGAATCTTAGAGACCATGGCAATAATGGAAGCTCAAAATAACAATTCCAGACTTGTAGCCCAATGGAACAATGAACTTATTTTTTATCAAGAGCATCTTGCTTTAAGAGTTAAAACAGAAAAAACTCGAGGGCCTAATATTGAACAAAAGCAGCTATATCTGATGGCTTTTTAAGAAACAAATGATGAATCATCAGAAAGACAATCAGACACTGAAGAAGAAAAATACATATCAGACGGCCAAACTAATGAAATGGATGAAGACCTAGAAGAAGCTTATACAGAGATGATGGACAGATAGACATTTAAAGAAGAAAAGATGTAAAGAAAAAGAAAGACAGATGAATAGTGCCTAAATGACAATTATTAAGCTAAAAAAGTCAAAAAGTTGGGGTCAAGAAGACAAAAATTTCAAAAACGAATTTCACAGTTGTAAAGAGACATTTAATGCTTTAAATATATGACATACACCTGTAAAATTATACAATACTTATTCAATTGTAAATGACACACTTGTAAAGTTAAATAGTATAGAAAAATAGACGTGATGTACCAGCGTCTATAAATACCGACAACACTCACAGAAAGAAGCGAGAAAAAAATAGCAGCATAGCACATTATAACACTTAGACTAAAAAATTCAAAGACATCCTTGTAAAATAAATTTTTGTAGATTCGAAGATTTCAGATATAAAAAAAGTAAGTTCTTTTCATACTTTCTCTATTTATAATGTTCGTTTACTTTATTTAATTTTCGAGCAAGGCCTAGAAAAGGAAATTCTAAGTAAGCAATTAATTTATTCAAAAGCTGTATTTTATTTCCATATATAATCCTAACGCTCTCAGCCTCTTTATTTTGGATTCCATGGCCACAAAGAGAAAGTAATTCTTTGAGTGAAGTTGGCTATTTTACTTATTCAATAAGTTTGTTCAAGCCTTTTTAAATATGATGAAAATTCTTTTTGGTTACAGTCTTAAACCTTTTTAGAAGGTCAAGAAAAAAAGTTGAGAGAGAGTGTAAAAAAAAGTATTTAAAGACATTGTCGAATAGAAGATAAAAGCCATAGATACCTATAGTTATCGTTGTCGGAATCTGGTTGATTAAAAATTATCATACAATTGAGTTCATAAATTGGAAGCTATCAGAAGATTGAACAAAGATAGAATTTATAGGGAACTTACTGAAGCAAATAACTTCGATTTTCACTGTCAAAATATGGTTAATTGAAACTCGCCAAACGAATGAGGTCACAAATTGGAAGTTGTTGGCATTAAGTATTAGAAGATCAAACAAGGAAATAATCTATAGAGTGCTCATCGGAGCAAATAACTTCAATTCTCATAGCCAAAATTTTGTTAATCGAATTTGCGTATAGTTTGAAGAATTAAGGTCGGAGAAATTAATTGCACGTGACAATTTCTTAAATTTGTGACATGTAACCTATGCACTTTAACACTTGACTTGTTACAAGTGACCTGTAAATTGTTACATGTAATATTGATATAATGGCCCGTGACTAGTTTGATTGCCTGTGGACATTGATAACCTATCCAATATAACCTATTACATTTAACATATGAATTATGACCTGTGAACTTGAATTTGACAAAGATATGTGACCTGTTGATTGTAACCTATGACGTGCGAACATGATCTGTGACCAGTTTTGCTTGATCTGTGACCTATACACAATGATATGTGACCTATCACTACAACATATGGATTGTGACATGCAAATATGATTTGTGACATATGCACAATGCATATGACCTGGTACATGTGATCTATCACTACCACCGACACCATTACCAGGGATCAACGCATCATTTGAGATATACTCTAAGAACATGCCGCCACCACCACCACGAAATCACCACAAAACCACCACAAAATCATCGCAAAACACAACCGACCGCTCAGCACCATCACCACCTCTGATATGAAGCATTTAACAATACACTATAATCCTCATTTTTTATAGTGCCACTCTGCCCATAGACGGTGCGTCTCCGTCGGGCAACTCTTTAGAGCTGATCAAGGCAGTCGCCATGACCATTCAATTATCACCGCCACCCTAATTAGCACCGCCATAACCATATGTTCTCCACCTAAGTTACTGCCACCACCTAAAATCCACAATTATCACCACCGTATTTACCTCAACTTAACAACCATCATCACCGCCACCAAATTGAGACCCACCATATCCAACCACAATAGGAGATGCAAAGATTAAATTCAAAATAGATATCTGAATAAGCGACAACGCCCAATAACGACCAGATATATAGCCACCATCGAGCCACGAATCTGTTGATGAGAAGGATATTTTGGTGAAAAATATGGTCATGACCTTTGGGATTGGTAACTGAGTTTGAATTAGATGGTGGTTAGTAGTTGTGGAGGAGAAGACGGTGATTTTCGTGAGAGAAAAAAGTGATGCCCATAATTTATTCATTTTTCCTTTCTTTTCATAATGGGATTTGAAATTGTTGGCGTGATTTTGGAGAATTGGAATGATTGAATATTGTGAGTGAAGAAAGAGGTAAGGTTGTTGGGGAATTTATATATGCTTTTAAATTTTAAAAATAATTATAACCTGATTTTTGAAAAAAAAAAATTATTATAACATGATTTTTGAAGTTGAAAATTGAAATGTAAGGTATGATGTAATTTCCTCTTTGGAACAATACATAACTACTACACTATAAAACTCAAAATTAATAAACTCCCTAAAAACTTTCATAAATTAGGTGGTAAATCAAAATATATAATATATAATTATAATATAATATAATATACATTTAATTTGGAGACAGTTACTATACTATATTTAAAAAATATTCTCCCTCTCTTCTTATAATCAAACGCGATTTTCTCTCTCCACACATCATGCTCTAGAAAAACTCTCCACAATCACGAAAATTTCACTGTTAATTCTCGATTTCAAGCCACAATGAATAAAGTCACAATCCCATCGACATATTTTTGATATTTATTGTTCTGGAGAAGTTGAAGCTCGTTTGTGGAGGAATTGGATTTTCCCGAAGCCAAAATTGAACTTTCAAGATCTAATTTCGAAGGTTAGTGTATAATAATGTCCTCATAAGCTTATGGTTTTGAAGACATTGATACTTTTGAACCGAATGAAACATTTTTCTAATCGTGATAAGAGATTTCTCATTGTGAGCAGTATATTTCATTTTACCCAATGTATGACGTGTGCTTTCTCATTAACCATTGATAATATGCATTTTTTATTTTCAATTTTCAGTTCTGAACATACTGATTTGTGACCATTGTGTACTGTGAATGACTATCTATTTCTGTTAGTTGTGACTAGTGAATTGAATAGTTTGTGACCCATCTATTAAATGTCTTGACAGTCCATAAGTAGAATTAATTTAATGTGTACCCATTGTCATTGTAGTGAAGTTGACTCTATGTGACCATACATTTGTTAACAGCATGTGAATATATTTACATTAAATATGAATATATGTGGCATGTATTGATCTATCTGTGATTTCTTTATCCTAATTTGTTACCAATGACATTGCATTAGAATATACTCTCTGTGACCCTACATGTGTTGACTGTATGTCAATATGTCTACATTAAATGTGAACATGTGTCTTGAACCGATCTATGTGTGACTTATTTTTTAAGTATGTTATACTATTGTATTTAAATGCAAAATTATGCATATTTTAGTTATTTGGGACTAACCTCCAATAAGCTACAATTGTCCATCTCCATTACATCTGAATAAGTGCACGTTTACTTGTTGTTCGGAAGTCACACGTCACTTATCCTAGTGAGTGATACGTGCGAGTATGATGAAGTGGTTGAGCTTGTTATTTCAAGATTTGGGCTTAATCATGTAGAAGTGGTTATGATAATGACGTATTCTTTGAATTCTACTTTACCTCTAGTCCTGATTCTGAGAAATAATAATGTCCTAACGTATTTAAGGCTAAAGTCTATGGATGAGATTGTAATAAGTTATCCTATTAAGGTTGATATTGTCACTCTAGATTAATGGAAGTTAAGATGTGCATTGCAATGTCCAGAGTAGTTGACTACTTTCGTTGAGTCATTAATATTTTCTTTACAATAAATAGCTCAAAATATTTGTGACTCAGTTGTGACCGTTGAAAAAGAAAACATTGAATAAAATGTCAAATTGTTATCCTATGCACATGTTAGATAAGTAGTGGAGTGAAATGTTTTTCACGACAAGGAGATACCGAAAATGAGTTTGACCTTCTATGTCATACAAAACAACTTTGTATATAAGGTCTTGTGATTAGACAAAAAGAAGTACTTATTCAAGTGTTCACATATTTATTGTAATTGAATATGTAGATCTTCACGTTTGGGAGAAATGGAAATATTTAAGATCAGGAAAATGTGTAATGGTCACACATGCTAATGAACATTGCTTTATGATCTCATCGACAAGCGTCTAGCTCAATTATGTCAAACTGCGTTAGGTACAAATACACTTATTCATGTACATTGTAAACTCCTAATAATATCTCGAATAACATGTTATTAAATATGATGTATTAGTGAATTACATGAAGGCATGAAGGTTAGTGAATAGGCATTGAAGTTGATTAAAGGTGATCCAACGACATCATTTCAGTTGTTGTCTTCTTATTTTTATATGTTATAACAAATGAACATGAGGACAGTTACAAGAATAGAAGCAGATTATTAGGACATGTTTAAATACTGTTTTATGGCTTTGGGTGTATCGATCGCTGGTTGAAAATATTGTAGACAAGTTATTGTTGTCGACACCAGATATTTAAATGGTCACTACAATGGTGCACTCTTCATCACGTGTACACAAGATGCAAACATCAATATCTTTGTGCTAGCATTTGGGATTGAAGACAATGGAAATGATAGGTCATAGATAGATTTCTTGATATGTTGAAGATGGCATACAGATCAAGAGAAGGATTGTATATAGTATCGGACTTACATAATAGTATAAGAAATGCAGTTGAAGATTTTTTTTGAGGCAATGCACGAAATTTATTCATTCCATTTGCTTAAAAACTTGAAGACCTATTATGCGAAATGAGTTCACAACATAGCACATGCATTCGACTCTTCAATTAGAGTGTACATATTGGACGAGTTTGAATACCAAATGCAACAGTTGGACACAATGAATGAAAAGATGACGGGTATTTGGTATGTTGCCTCATTTACAATTGAAACACAATATATTTTATGAATGTGACCATCTCTGACCTATTGTGTAATAATAATGAGTATATGTGACCTTTTTAGCATTAATTGTGACCCTTTATGACTTGTTGTTACCTATATTTGAATATAATATCTTAAAACTAAATTTATCTTGTAGGTGTACAATGTGAAAAATCTTCAAGATTGCACATACCATCGAATATATATTTTACCATGACGTCAAACATAGTTGAACATGTAAATGCAGTCACGAAGACAACAAAGAATTACCCTATTCAAGTACCTCTAGAATCATTGCTGCAAATACCCCAATCTTGATTTTGCAAGAATAGGGATAATGCATATGAAATGAGCAATAATGTGAAAAATCTAAAGGTAAAGATAGGAAAATATGTTCATTATGTTGGTCACAGATATAACTCAAAATAGTTTTTATTTTCAGGTTTTTCCCTACAAGTCACACTTTGTTTGAAGTAAAGGACAATTTTTCATTGTACATGGTACATGAAGCTAGATTTATGAGTTCTGCTCAATATATTACATAAGATATGCATATATGAATGTAAAAATTGTAGTCACGGTACCAAACCTTTCTCATTTTTGCAGATTTTGCCCAAACATTTCATTTGTGCCACCCACGTTACCAAACCTTTAAACAATTCGCACCCAGAGTCCAAATTGACAGAAACTGTTAGTTTGATCATTAGTTGACAAGAAATTAAAAATCTAACCAATTGTTGACTAATTCTTAAAGGGCAAAACGGTAACTTTCCATTTTTTCATATAAAAAAAACTAAAATTAAATAATTAAATCAAAAATAAACAAACCCTATTATTTTCTCCAACCACCCCACCCCACCTCACTCCACTTGACCCACCACCAAACTTTTGGCACCACCAAACCTACCTCCGCCGACAATTTTTTGAAAATATCAAAGCGCTTTCGAGCTGTGAAATCTGAACCTATAATGGCCGCTCTCTATAAGTCACTGTCTGTACAAGTATGTTTATCTACACTCATATTTAGAGAGAGAAAAAGGATCCCACTCTTTAACGCACACTCTTAACAACAAATTCATTTCACGAATCTGCGTCGTTTCCTTGTCTTCACTCAAATAATCATGTATTTTATCTTAATCTTGATTTCATTTTCCAATTTTTTATTGTATAATGAATATATCGCTCTATTTTGTTTTTGATTGTGAGTGTATTTTATGTTTCAATTTTCAATTTTTTGTTTCGGATGTGATTTGGATAGATTTGAAG
>CAIGRL010194908.1:0-10198 GCA_903798325.1 Fraxinus xanthoxyloides | reverse complement strand
TCCAAAAAAATCATATTTTATATAAATTTTCGGATGTAAAATTACATGAGGTATGATTTTTTTGAACGTAAATTTTTTATAGTAAAATTTATCTCAACTTCTTTACAAGTTCGATTGTGCCCCCTAAGTTCGAACTCCTGCGTCCGCCCCTGTGTTGTATTATATTCCATTAGCGAAACACTTCAATAAAAAGTTTAACATGTAAAGAATTTTCTAAGAACATAACAACACATGATTAAAAATAGAAAGTAAATAAAACCTGTGTTTTCATATCATCTCAACATCATTTCGAGAAGTTTAGTGACCAAAACTCAATCAATTTAAAGTATAATAGGAAATCAAAGACACTTGCCAAAATATAGTGAGCAATCAAAGATATTTTGGTTACATGAACTGTCCATCTTTTGTGATTGGGCATCTAACGATGATGGCGCGCTGGCTGTGAAATCCATCCAATCAGCTATTTCGTTAGAGGTGCGAAATAGAGGTGATTCCAATGAGTGACGTCCAACACTTTGAGAAGTTTCGTAGTCGAAAATCAACATCTTAAAGTGTAATAAGCAATCAAAAACGTGAACCTAAGTTTAATGATTTCAATAACAAGTTTAATAAACAATTTTAGATGAAATATAAGGGTTGTTTGAGGTCCTAATTTTTGGAAAAATAAAGTTCGTACTTGTGATTTTTGAAAAAAAAAAGTAATTAAAATATAAAAAAGTTTTGAATTTATATATAAAATTACTTTATTGAGAGAATGTGTAATTGAAAGTGAATTTGTGGAAAGATGAAACTCAAACGAAGGTTAAATAGTTCTATATCTTGTTGAAAAATAAATTAAATTAAATATATAAAATTAATGTTAATAGTTTATCACCGTAAATTTATTATTATCGGGATAATAAATTTCTAATATTTGAAGTCAATTTTTCAACATTTTAGAGATCTAGATTGGGCTAGAAATATGGATTAGAAATCTGTCAAATTATGAACACTATTTGCGTGATTTCATCAGTCCTCAAACTGGCCCAGAGAGAAGAGGCCAACAAATTTGAAGTGGAAATTACATAAAAATAGGTCTTTTAAAATTTATTTTTAAAAATCAGGTTCGAAATTTATTTATTTAATTTTTAGGTTTTATAATTTTAATTAAATAATAAATCTTCTAATTAATGACGCGCGTATCTCGTTAATTGTAGGTTTCAAATTGGTTTATATCCGAACTTCCATTTTTATTAAACCCCTATTTTCTCTGAAACACAATCTCATATCCACCTTATTCGCGTCCAATCTCCATCTCGTTTCCGAAATTAGCCGTGATAAAACTCCAAACTCCTCCCAAACTCCGGTGCATTCCCTTTTGTTTAAAGCGAGATTATCTCTCTCTAGTGGGTAGCGATTACAAATGGCAAAAAAAAATGATGAAAATAAGGGGAAGAAGACGGTGCAAACGTCGGCTCGAACAAGCAAAAGGAAGACTTTGGACAGTCCCAATAAAACTCCAGAAGCAAAGCAAAAATTGCCCGGGTCAAGTAGCAATCAGTCCAGGAAGAAGGTAGCAGACCATTTTGTTCGTTTATGGAATTTGTTCTTTTATGTTACGGAACAGTGACATTGGAAATGGATTAGGTGTTTTCAGAGTTACACATTTATTTGTTTATGTCATTTGTGAACTGTAATTTATTTGAGAAGTAGTATTGAATGTTGGGGAATTTTATGTTGGAAGTTTTTTTTCGAATTTCCAATAAAACAGTGTGTAATGGATCTGTGACCTACTTCTCACATGTCATTGAGATGTTAATATGTCTGTGACCTCATTTGATCACAGTGTGTGATGGATATGTGACCTAATTTCCGCACGTCATTGAGATGTTAATGGGTTTGTGACCTATATTCCCATATGTCATATGTGACCTATTTTCCCTCATGTCATTGAGATAATAATGTGTCTCTGACCTGATTCCGTCACATGTTATACGCTTATACGCATCTGTGACTGAGTGTATTACTGAATTGGTGGCTGTGACCCTGTCATGTATCATCTGTGACCTGTTATAAACTTCTGCTGTAGGTGTGGAAATATATGCTATAGCAACATAAATGGTTTCCAGATAAAATTACCACATCTATGGCAAAGGATGTTATCACCAACCTGAAGAAATATTTGAGCGAAACCCAACGAAAAATACTAATGAGTACATGCTTTGCACATTTTTTGGAATGCCATGACATTGTTCTTCAACCACAGTTGATCTACTACTTTCTTCTCAGACAAGTGCATGCACCGAATGAAGATGAACTGTGGTTTTGCATATCAGGTAGATTTGTTAGGTTCTCTATGGTTGAATTATGTTTAGTAACGGGACTGCGATGCACGGGGAACTCTGACATAACTACACTTGAAAACAGTCATTCAAGGTTGAAGGAAAAATATTTTAGCCAATTGAACATTGTCACACACGAAGATGTGAGGGATGCATTTATATCAGCGTGTCAACTCCCAGAACAAGACGTGGTTGAATTGCTTATAGACGAAGATGTAGCAAAGCTAGGAGCACTGTATTTTGTTACATCTGATCTGTTCCCAAGAGACTACAAGAAGGTAGTAGATCATTATTTGTTTGTGGTTGTAGAAGATTTTTCTACAATGGACACATTTCCATGGAGAAAATCCTATTTGAAACTACTCTGAATGACATGAGAGAGAGGCTGAGTAAGAGGACGAGCCATTACATGCTGAGGGGTCTGTTACTACCATTTCAAGTATGGATATGTGAGACTATTCCCAGTTTGCTGGAAACATTGTCACAAGGATGGCCGTATCCCATCCTCGTATCCTGAACTGGAAGGCAGATGAGAAGCCATCTGCAGCTAAACTCGAAGAATGCTTCGCAAACCCTGATGTAAGTATTTCAAAGTTAGTGAACTAATAGATTCTTAAGATGTTCGTCAATAGTGAACAGTGTTTTTTTTTTGTTTTATGTCAGATTCAAATCTGTGACCTTGACCCATCAGACAATGAGCTGCATATGCCGTATATAACGGGGGTTCAGTACATCAGACCAGTTCAACCAAGTGTGTCACGTGATGGTGGGAGAAAGAAGCGAATGATGGAAATGTCAGTTGCTGCAATGAGTGGATGAGCTTTTGTTTCATGTGGAAAAATGTCTACAACAGTTCTTACGATAATCGATGGTAGAACTGCTGCCGCTGTTGTAAATGAAGGTGATGATGACTTTGCTGATACTCCACTGATGTGGCAGGAGACACATGCACATGTACACTCTCCAATTGATGAGGGTCTGTCATCTGAACCGTTTCATGCGCAGAAACCTCGTTCAGATGTTCCATTGGTGGACGACGTAAGTTGTTATTAAACTTATTATCGTGGAGATACTAACCCAGGTCTAATTACTAACATAGGTCAAATGTCATTTTAAACCAATGAAACTCACAGATCTCTATCCACAAGTCACAGTTTCATATAAATTGGTCACATATAGTTCATTTTTCAAACTGTTCATATCATTATATTCAAATCACACACATTACTGGACACAACCCATTTTCACTTGTATTGGCAAAATATTGAGTTTCATACATGACCTCATAAAATTGCTACGTAACTGAGTTATTGTACATACATTGCAGGCGGTCGAGGAGTTGAGGAAGGAACTAACCGTGCAAGTTTCTGAACTTATCTCAAAGAACGAGGTCTTGACTGTTCAAATGGTTGAGATGAGGTCACATTTAGCATCCACATAGGTAGAACAAATGAGGAATATGGATGACATTGTGCAGAAACAGAATGGAATTAGAAGTGACATGCTAGAAATCAGGACAAACATGCAGTTCATATCTAAGTCTATAACTGCGTTGATATCTAGTACTATGGAAGAAATGTTGAAAAAACTCGATGAAAGACCCAGAGGTGATCAAGAAGGTCCAGCAGTGAAGGAGTCTAAGAAGCTTGCTGCAGTAAGTATGACATAGTTATTTTGTTTTTTGAAAGACACACGGGGTTTTCGATTACTACTAACCGTTACATAAATTGATTACTACCAACAACCATTGGCTTTTTGCGAAATGTGGTCAATTTTGTTCGACCTTTACCCAGTGGAAGAGCTAACATGAGGTTCATGTTTGTGGCTATAGATTATTTTACTAAACGGGTCGAAGTAGAACCTCTTATCAACATCACCGAAGCTAACAGCAGTAAGTTCATTTGGAAGAATATTATTTGTTGTTTCGGGATTTCAAACTCTTTCAAATAACGAGGCACAGTTTCAAGGGAAAATGTCGAAAGCTATGTGTGAAGAGTTAGGGATCCAGATACTTTTCTACTCCATATTATCCTCAAGCTAACTCACATGTGGAAGCATTAAAACATTGAAGAGCATTCTGAAAAGAAAGCTTGATTCTGCGAAGGGATTATGGGCTGATGAGTTACCACAAATCTTATGGTCATATTGCACTGCAACAAGAACCAACACAAGAGAAACTCCTATCTCTTTAGCTTACGGAGCCGAAGCCACGATTCCAATGGAAATAGGCTTGATTTCAACAAGAAAGCTGAATTTTGACGAAGAACATAATGGAGCTTATAGTACATCAAAGAAAAATGGAAATGCATTTCAATTCCAATTTTCGCGGGAAAATATTTAAAGTTGGTGAAGTCATACTAAAGAAAATAATTGTCGTTGACAAAGAAATGGGGTCGGGTCTGTTAGGACCGAAATATGAAGAGTCATACATGGTAGTTGATAAGTGTACTTTACACACTTATTTAGACTTAAAAATATAGGCATTTTATAGTTTTTTTTTTGAACAATTATGGCCTGATTTATTTTATATTTTGTTATTAAGTGAAATCCGATGAAAAGAAGTGGATTTGAAAGAAAAAAGTGAAAATTGGCGAAAAAGAAGAAATATCCAAAGTTTAGAGACTAAAGTGTAAAAACTGAAAAGTTGTGCAGGAGCTGACAATGAAGATTTGAGAATTCTAAGAGTCAATTGGATGCAATTAGAAGCTAAAAGGAGTGAAATATGATCAAAATATTTTTTACAAATCAATTTTCAACCACACAAGGATGTTCTAGATTTTCAATTGGAGATTGTGACCAATTTTTGGCCTAATAAACGTTCGAATTGGATTTTTGGTAAAATTGTAGCCCTTTGGGTGATGTTTACAACCCAATTTGAATATCCTCAATCGGATATCATGCGAGAAAGTTATGATAAAAGTACTAAATAAAGTGCAATGCAGATTTTTACACTAAAGGTGGCGCTGCTACGTCGCCATCATGGCGTCGAGGAACCGCTCATCCATCTAGGGTGCATTATAACTCGTTTTGAAACTCATAAAAGCCATATATTCGACACAAATGTGTGGATGAGTGTAAATACAAGATTTTGACACTTTAGAGGGAGTTCCACACAATTGGAGGGAAATACATAATCTTCAAAATCAAAGAGCAAAAGTTAGGGTTTGAAAACTTTTAATGTTGGAAAAGAAAATCTTGGTGCAAGATCCAATTCTTTCCATGATCAAGATTTCAAAACCTGGTTATGAACTCTACACTTTTTGTTTTTCTTTCATTATTATGAGTAGTTAAACTCATAGTTAGGGCGAACAATGTAATATATGTGCGACCATTTATTTCTTTTATTTAAGATTCTAATTCTTTAAATACATAAGTGTTGATTTAATTCTTTGAATCTTTGGCCGATTATTCAATGATTTTGTGAATCTATTATGAATTGAGAGGTGGGTTTTAGATTTAGATCATATAGGAAAATCTGGTAATTTAAAATAACGTGTAGAGATACTTATATTAATTATTGAAATTATTAGAAGATTTCTTAGAACTAATATTTCGTTTAACTAAAATTTATTCACATAGAGATATGTAATTGAATTAATTAAATATAATCAATGAGAACTCGAGATGGGTAAATTGAATATTTTAGAAAAAAATTCGATCGAATACCACTGTAATAATGAATCTTGATTGGCGAATTCAAGGGGATCCATAGGTAAAATTGTATGTCCTAACATCCACATTCATACTTTTAAAACCCAAATTCGATAAATTGTGTACGGTAGATAACTTAGTTTAGTTACAATAATTTAAACACCAATTAGAAACCTTATTATTTTTTTTCGATCAAAGTAAAGTTAGAAATAATTTAACCAATTGTTAGATAATAGGACTCGTGCGAAGATATCTAGACTCTTTGGTTTACTATATTACTTGTTACGATCCGTACACTTGCGAGATATAAAAATCGACAACAGTAGTTAAAAGAGTAATGCCAAAAACATATAATTTAGAGGACCAGAATGGCAAACCTCTCAAACATTCATAGAGTAGCAAACATTTGAGAAAGTACTGTGAATAAAAATAACTTTGGTTTGGTTATCAACAAAGTCACATAATTGCAAATTGACAAATTGGTGTTTGAATTAATGTAGTTTCAAATTTGCATTGATGTGACCAAGTCATTCAGGTGAACAAGCCTTACCAAACTTAAACAAAATTCATTACTCACAATATATAAATATAAGAAAATCTAGATTTTTTTTTTTTGAACAAAAAAATGTTACAAGAGCAAGCTCGACTTCGTTAAGTCAGCCAAAAAGATTATATTCCCAAAATGGGCTAATCTAGCAAATTTCTGTGGAAGATACATCTAAAGCTCGCTTAATCTCAAAACTTCTATGTTCGCACATCCGAAAAGCCTCCCAAAGGTAAACGAATGACAAATCGAAGGTGTTCTGGTGGAATCATGTTTAGCGAAATGGAATGCCTCTTTGATAGCACATAGAGCAACAACCAACCAGAATCAATGTTTTCTCTCCTGGGAGATTCTTCCCAAATGCATATATGTGGAAAATGCAGAAACATGACAAATTTGCGAACTTCTAAATCCTAGTTATTCATCGATAATGTGGCACAGGGAGAATCATACCAACCTTGAAAGCCGTTGAATCATATATCTCCCGGACAGAGGAACCATCAAAGGCATACCCAAAAAACACATGGTAGTCGACAAAAATGATGACAAACTATCATCATCCCTATGTAAGGTCGTAACACTAATAGGATTATTTTGAGTCATTATGAAAAAAAAAAATCTTTTGGAAAAGGCTTGTAGGAGAACGATAACGGAAGTGCAAGAACACATTCTATGTTTAGGAAAAAAAACAAGTAAACTCTAGCACAATATTTATAAGTTTTACAAATAAATCCAGGCCAGTGAATCCCAACAAACTCAATCGTAAGTATCCAAAAGTGAAATAATCTCAACTGTTGAATAGAAAAGATAAAACCATACAAACGACCTAGATCAAGCTTACCTAGATCAAGCTTACGCCCCACGCGCATAAAAATATATGCACATTGGAAAATGATAAAGATGGCAATTATGGAGGAGCTGTTTCGTCTAATCAACGCATCCACTGTCATCAATGCATCGAAAGACCGATGCATATCACTTTCCAAAGTTCACAAGTTCTCCACTTACATAAATAGTTAAACTTGAACTTCAGGGACTATCATTATTCAAATTCTTTTCTTTTAAAACAAATGTATCAAATCAAGAAATTCAAGTAAACCTTTAAGTTCGCCTATTATAAGAAATCTTTGAAGCCTATACCAACAACCAAATTTAGACAAATCCACATTCCGAGCTCGCTTGATAGAAAATCTCAATTATGTCCTAAACCTAAGATAAATGATTAGATTCGGACTTTGGGAACTATTTTTGGTCAATATATTGACTAGGAATAATAACCAAACCAAGAAGTAAACTGACGAATGTCAATAACACGAAGTCTCAAGTGACCTAGAATACGAAAAGCGAGCCAAAATACTTTATCGAATAGATGAGGCCTAAATCAATGAATAAAACATGATGATACATATTTAAATAAAAGTCAACCAATCAATGGCTCATATGTATCACCAACAACGAGTAAGACTCATTTACCTCCAAGGCCTGATTAAAAATCTAAAAATAGGCACAAATTTTGTGTCGGTTCCAATAGTGGTCTTATAAGTTGGAAGAGAAATTTATCGTCCAAACCGAATCATAATCATATTCGAATGCATGAAGTATACAATTCTCCAACTTCAAATCGCGTTAGTCTTTATGTAGGATAATACCACCCCCCTCGTGCTTATTCATGTTACTTTCAAGTAATTTTAAGCAAATAAGTACAAGGACTGTTTTTTATGAGAAATGCTAGAGAAACATAAGATTTGACATAAGGGTTGACACAATTTTAAAGTATAAACAAAAACAAGCTTACGTCCAATTAACCTGGGCTTGCCCACCTCCTGTAATGGGCCACCCGCTACGGGCCACGGGCCCGTACATCTTATTCTTGCAATTTTATATAGAGTGTGTTTGAGCCACATTATTTTGAAAGAATGTATTTTAGAATAGTAAATTGATAGAAAATGTGTGGTTAAAAAGATTGAAAAGTTATTGATGTGATAAAAAATATTATTTTATTGAAAAATATGTTGTTAAAAATGAGTAAAAGAATGAGAATGAAAATTAGCCCATGTTTGACACCCATCTATTTCTCATTTTTTTTCTCTTTCTTCATTTAAACCACGTATTCTCTAAATAAAGTAATATTACACATAAATCTAAATTTTTTTGTCACTTTTTCATCATATATTCTCCCATCAATTACTATTTTAGAATTTCTATTCCCATTAAAATGAGTGTCAAACACTGCCTTAATGTGTACCCAGCAATGGCATAATATCAATAGATGCTCCTAAACTATAATTAGTTACATTCAAACCCTCCACTTGCAACAACATCTATGCAAACAAACATTCTCACATATTCTTTAACCAGCAAAAACAGACAGACAAATCAGGAAAAAAGCCAGGAAAAATGGGGAAAGATCTGAACAATGACCAGGTTTCCTCCATGAAAGAAGCCTTCACGCTGTTCGATACCGACGGCGACGGCAAGATCGCCCCGTCGGAGCTGGGAATTCTGATGCGTTCACTCGGTGGCAACCCGACTCAGGCCCAGCTCAAATCCATAATTGTCGAGGAAAATCTGAATTCTCCTTTTGATTTTAATAGATTTTTGGACCTGATGTCCAAGCATTTGAAGCCTGAGCCGTTTGATCGCCAGCTAAGGGATGCGTTCAAGGTGCTGGACAAGGATGGGACTGGGTATGTTGTCGTTTCGGATCTCAGGCATATTTTGACAAGTATTGGGGAGAAATTGGAGCCCTCGGAGTTTGATGAGTGGATTCGGGAGGTAGAGGTCGGATCGGACGGCAAGATCCGGTACGAGGACTTCATTGCCCGCATGGTTGCCAAGTGAGAAGAAATTTCTCCCGCCCGTGTGAGTTTATAGGTCGCAAATTTCTTACGTTTTCTTTTACCCTTTTTGTTTTTCAGTTTTTACTCGTTTTCATTTTTGCATAATAATTTAGTTAATGTTACCAAATACGAAGGTCTCGGAAATGATCAATTGTCACGCATGATTGTGAAAATTTCTTGTAGTTGTGTGCTGATGCGTCTATATTAGGTATTAGCAGATTTGAGGGATTGTGGAATTAAAGTGGGAGAATTTAAATTGAAAACTTGTAGGAAATTGCTTGGAAAAGTAATTCATATGAATACCATCAATGGATAATTTAGGAGAACGATAACTCTAATATCTTCCTAATTGTTGCAAAGCAATAACTCATGATTACCTGCAAGAGGGATGATTAATGTACTGATGTACTCATGAGTATGGTTATCACACAGTTTGGATGTTGCACTTGCCTAACTTGCAAGTGCAGCTAACTTTTCCCATGAATGAATCTGATATATATTTCATTCATAGTTCTTCTCCTTTCTTTCCCTCAGCTACTTTTTATCCCTCAGTATTGTCACTACGAAGAGGAATGTGTGCAGGGGCGGATCCAGCACTTGGCGAGCCGGGGCGCCCATGCTGGATTCGTCGGGAAAAAAAGTCAATTAAGAAATATGAAATTATTATATATATATGTTATTGTGAAACTTTAATCAAAATGTTGCTTAGATCAATTGGCAATCTGCGTGCCTTCCACTTACAGTTCCCGGGTTCAAGTCATTTTTTAACAACATTCTTCCTTTTAATTTTTAAATACATAAATAATATTTAATATTAGTCAAAAATTATACCATTGTTCAAC
>CAIGRL010194900.1:0-11792 GCA_903798325.1 Fraxinus xanthoxyloides | reverse complement strand
ATAAAAGAGAAAGTATCAAGGTGCACAAAGATTCGAGGCTCGAAACAAGTCATAGAACCTCCCTAAAACGCGAAGACCTAGTTCTCAAAAGTTAAATGAATAGTGTAGTTGATTTAGTTAATGGGCAATTTGTATATAAAATTTGTTGGGTGTTTATGGTTTGGGTAGTCACGAATTCTTTTTATTTTTTTAAGCAAAAAATTGGCGATTTGAGGTGTTGTGACTTACCATTGGGTGTGCATTATGTAACTTAAATATATGTACAATCGAACCTATAATTTTAGTGACCTTTTTTGGTGGCTTTTGTGACCGGCCGTGTCTTGTGATTTATGGTCAGACTGTAACTGATTTTGTAATTGGAAATGCATTTTACTTTTTTTATGTGACTCGTTATGTGTTTATGACATGTTTATAGTGTGTGACGAATTATATGGTTGTAATATGACTATCTTTGCATATAATTTGTGACGCTAATTTAAATGTGACTTGTGTAGAGTCTGTGATTAAATAATTGTATGTGACGTGTGTATTGTGTGACATGAATGCATCTATAAGTATCAAATATTGATGTATGTTTGTTATTTTTGTCATCTATTGTAGGAATTTGAGAATAATATACTGGAAGTTTTATTGTTTCCCGATAAAATTACTACATATGCAACCAATAATATGTTGTCGAATTTTACATCAAAGTTCAACGATAAACAAAAATAGATCCTAGTCGATACATGCTTCTCCTATTATATGGATTATTATGAGATACTTGTTTAACCTCAACTAATATATTATTTTCTAATGCGGGAGGTCAAGCAACCGAAAATGAAAGAGATCAATGTGGGATATAGCTCCAAAGGATTTTGATTCTATTAGAGTTAGGTTGGATATAACCGTACTGCTGTATAAACACCGTAAAATCAAGAAGGCCACCAAGGGGGAGAAAGGAAAAAGTCGAGGGGGTATAGTTATAGACTAAGATTTGATGTTGTGTATGATAATCAATGTTACTGCGTAATGGAAAGGAATTTTGTACTTCTCGTTTTGTAATAGAGGAATACATTTGCAGTTTAATGAATTTTCATTTCACAATTCATGTTTATGTGGTTGTTAAATCTGATTTTCATAAATTATGCCTATTGCATTTTATCGGTTATTTAGAATTCGTATACAGATCCTTCTTTTGAGGTCACATATATTTATTTTCAAGTCACATATCAAGTATTGTTTACATGTCTCGGCTTCTTATTCTCAAGTCCATGTGAAACAATGGTACTTATTACATTGTATAGAAGTCATTGTTTATTTCCTTTAAGTCATAGATAATCTTTTGAAGTCAAATGACAATGTTTTCATGTCCCATTTGATTAATATGAAGTCACAGGTTGTTCTTGTCAATTTACATTTCATTTTGTTCTATTATCAGCTCATTTTCTGCTAGTCACGTACCATTTTATCAAGTCACATATCACATATTGTTTCTAGGTCACAACTTTTATTCTGTACTCATGTCATAATTTTTCAAGTCACTGGTCATCTATTGAAATCACATGGCATTGTACATAAGTCAAAGAACTATAATTTGGTGTTATGAGGTTATTTTTTGAGAAGTCACATATCTAGTACTGTCTATGTCACGGATCATTAACTAATAATCACAGTTCATTATTCTCACGTCACATATCATGCATTAATTAATGTATACGTGTTACATATTATTTCCAAGTTAGAGTTGAAGTCACAGACAATAGAATATTGTGAATAGGTAATAGAACAAAATTATAGATGTCAAAAAATATAGATTCATGTCTAAAATAAATATTCTCCTTCACATGTGATTTGTCATAGGTTACATTCATTCAATATTAGGTTACAGATTTGTTCTCAAAGCTACAAATTACACGTGCTCACATTTTTTTGTACGTTGATACCAAGGCACATCTTCATATTTACAAGTCACATATACAATTCCATATTTATGTATCTTGTTAAATAGATAAGAGTTAACTGGTTTCAATTCATTCACTCATTTGCACAATTTACAAATAAACATCTCAAGTCACATTTTGAATGAATATTATTTAAACAAATAATATGTATAGTTACTGATATATAATAAACACTATCTACAACCTATAATTGAAACAATAAAGAAAACATCAAAAATAAATGTAATAACTACGAGCAATGTGTATCATCAGTTGATATCATATTATTTGCGTTATAACTATGATTTGTTTTGACTTAACGAAACCAAACTGTTGCATGTCTTATGGTTGTGACCACGTACCCATTTTTGTCAATTTTCACAAAAAAAAATGTCAGTTAGAAATACCAATGTACTTCAAAATTAATGCAAGTCACAAATCCGCAATACATGCTACATAATGAAGTAATGTCTGTAACACTACCTTTATAAAAATGTCACATTATGAAATATACATGTCACAATTTCCTATTACAAATCACATGAATAAGACTATTGGCCACCATCATTTTATATAATATCTTCAATCAAATAGTTTGGATGTAAGTCACAATACAAATACAAGATCATATATATTGAATACTGGTCACATAAAATTACGCATTTCCAAAAATTCAACATCGTGTGCTAACGATTAATTACACGAACTTTTCAAATATCGCAATTACAAATACAATGCACGTGTAACCCAAAGTTACAAACATAAATTTCGAACAAACGCATAGTTTACCAATTTGATTTTGATGATGGTTCAATATCATTCACAATGACTACCAAAGATTCAACATTGACTGGGGTATTCGAAAATTGCAAACTGCCGAATTGAAAGTTAAATCATGTACCAATTGTGACTACGACAGCGTTCAGATACAAAATCGAATCACTTCGATAATAATTCAATTCAACAAATCTGCAAATTTATCCCCAATCTCAATAAATATTGATTTGTGGTGATATTCTTCAACGTCAGACCTAGAACCTCATGTTATTATCAATTTATGAGATATCAACGATGATAAATTATAATTGGATATATACAAATATATAGAGAATTCTCTGGGTTTTGAAATTGTAATCTTATTATTTTGAAACCAAATATAGTATAGTTAATGTCTGGATTATGTATTTTTCCCTTCCGGAAAAAAGGTAGTTTTCACATTTTTTTATTTGTAAATTAACATTAACATGGTTGGAATGAAAAGAATTTTTACTTATTTTCTAATGCATCCATTAAGTATCACAAGAGATTCATTGTGAAGGTTGGATTTTCAGATTATAGAAAAGAAAATGAAATTATCTTCATAAGAAGCAATTTATATTTGACATATAGCACGCACATTTTCATGTGCGCTTGTCACATGTAAAGATTATATGAATCATCAATAATATATATGTGAAATATTGGGTCATCACAGCTTGTCAATATGACCACATCGTTAGCCTGAACCAAAACATTGTCGGACTCATTTGCCCACATAAGAATTTTCCAAATAAATGAAAAAGAAAAAATACGGATGAAGTTATTTTTAATAAGATATTCCACACTCGAGAACATTGATGCATTGCTTCGAACATTACATCAAATTTCATCAATGTGGTGAACATGGGATGCAAATATGAAGAGGTGAAGAATGAAGTTATATTTGGAATGTATTTGTTTGTTTGAAAAATTAAAATATAAAGAAAAATAGTTTATTGTTATTGTTATACACTTTTTTTTATATGTATATACTTGAAAATATTTTGTTACTATCTCATTGTTGTTTGAGAATAATAGTTTTTGATGGTTGTCTAATCAAAGAACATATGGAAAAAAAAATGTCAATCTCCATGGAATGTTAGTGAGTTAATAAAGAACATCTTCAACAATGTACACATTCTTGACCACGAATTCTTTAAAATTTACTTTCCACGAAAGATTAAGTTAACATGTGATTAAATTTGTTCGTTGTAATTTGTATTTCATCTTAGAAAACAATCAAACATGATTATAACATATTTTTACGAAATTTCTTGATTCGTACTCTTTCTTAAAAATTGACAAAACATTTATTTGACTTTAAATAATTGAAGAAAAATGCCAAATTTGATTATGTAATGTGAACACACATTTAACTGAAGTTTTGTAACAAGGTTTACTCAAGAATATTACTTGAGTGCAACTTTCACCTTTCTAGAAATAAAGATAGTAAATCAATGAATATCTACTTATGAATTATGATCCTTGAAAATTTTCCTTAATCGCTGAATGTTCCACGCGCTTGTCACGCTCAAGAAGTCTCTTCCAGATTCCTCTTCTTTTATGTCTTATACGTACATATAACAAATACATATACCTTCCTCACATATGAATGAAGGATATTCATATCGGGTTAATAGTTTGCTGGCTAGTTGGGCGTTGGGATAGGTTGAAAAAGTAGAAATCATGGAGAAGGATCAAGAATGCATATCCTACATAACCCAGCAACAGGCTGTGGAAATTGATGAACTACTCATGGGCCCTTTGGGATTCAGCGTCGATCAGCTCATGGTTAGTCGGTTTTCGAATTTGTATAGTTTGATGGGTTTTTGTCTTTTTATCTAACTTTCCATTTTTAGCTTGATTAGTTGAATTACTTGAACTTCCTATGTAATAGCTTGACGTGCTTTTGAGTGCAGGAACTGGCTGGACTGAGTGTTGCATCTGCAATAGCAGAGGTGAGTGTTTGGCTGCATACAATTTGCAATTACTTTCTTTATTTCTAGTGAGTTAATGAAATTATGTAGAAATCAGTATTTCTTTGAGGTTGTGTATATCTGTAGTCTCATGGTGGAAAATTTTCTTCTGTTGTTTAGAGCTTGTCATTTGGACTCTTGAGCTATGTATATACAAACAAGTTGAGGAATTGCGATTCATGAAATTGAATTTTGTGTGGGAAATACAATCATAAATGACATGTCAAATATAGCTCAGAAGTAAATAGCTAAACAAGTAGGTTGGTGTGCATATACATCTCCCTCTTCAAGAAAAATTTATGATCTTTGCAAGTGGATTAACTTGAGAAATTCGTGCAATGGAAATCATAAGACTTGTCGGCTCAAGGATACAACCCAATCAAATGTTATTTAGATGAATATATGTTGAGCTCAAATTAATTGTTTCATTGTCGTGGAAATTCATCCCCTCTTTGTAGTTGAAATTCATCCTCTCGCTGTAGTTGAAACACTTCTTGAAGGCCAAACGAAAATTGTATTAATGAAATATCATCAAGCACAAGTGACAATATGACTTCACAGAATATGGTGGCCAACTTTATCCACGAGTCATGGGCTATTATCTAGGTTATACATTATGAATTATAAAATTTATAAACTAATTGATAACCTCAGGGCCTTGCATATTTTCTCAACAAAAAATAATATTGACAGCATAGAACAACATTCATTTACGTACTCAGAAACATGTACCAACAAATAGATATATATGTAGTCTTAAGGGCACTTTTTCCACGCTTGTAACTAGTGAAAGTAGAACTAGCATAAACTGCAGTCAAGATGGATCATCACCTATTTCAATGTGCTAGCTTTCTTGCTAAGGTTTGTCTGGTGACTAACCTTTTAAAGCAAATTTAAGGAGAAGACAAATGTCAGAGGTGTGAATTTTGAGCTATCTCTTGGACTAAGTTTTACCAATTATGGCAGGTCTACAGGTCAACTGAATATAACCGTGTACTTGTCATTTGCGGTCCTGGAAATAATGGTGGTGACGGTCTTGTAGCTGCTCGTCATTTACATCACTTTGGATATAAACCATACATATGTTATCCCAAACGTACTCCTAAACCTCTTTACACTGGTCTGGTCACTCAGGTATTTAGTGAGAATCATGTTCATGTACCATGATCATATATGCACCTCGGAAGTGCTTATTTTCGAGTAATTTTGCAGCTTGAGTCATTGTCAGTTCCTTTTCTGCCTGTAGAAGGTCTGACTCGGGAGTTATCAAATGGCTTTGACATTCTAGTAGATGCAATATTTGGCTTCTCGTTCAATGGTAACTTTTATTCAGTTTCCGAAAGTTGAACCTTATCAAAGCATGCTGATAAGGTATATCCCATTGGGATCATTTTCATTTTATCTGTAAAATTTTCAGTATTATGCGTCGTACTTTGCTAGGTATGCCAAGGCCACCTTTTGATGGTTTGATACATGGCTTGGTGTCTGCAAGAAAACACAATCAAATGTTTCAGAGATCACCTGTCATTGTTTCTGTGGATATACCTTCTGGTTGGCATGTTGAAAAAGGAGACGTCAATAACGAAGGCATTAAACCTGAAATGCTGGTAAAGTTTTTCTGATGGAGTATCATGTCCCAGTGAACTTATTTTTGTGGATAACGCTACTTGATAACTTCTTATATAAAGTGACCTTAAATTATTGTACATAGGTTTCTTTAACAGCTCCTAAGCTGTGTGCTAAAATGTTTTGTGGTCCGCACCACTTTTTGGGTGGAAGATTTGTGCCACCATCTATTGTGGACAAATTTAAGCTTCAATTTCCATCATACCCTGGCACTTCTGTGTGTGTCCGAATCGGAAAACCTCCTCATGCTGATGTACAAGAGCAGATTTCTCCTGGAAATGATGAGAAGCACGGGGAGGCTGATCCCTTTGTTCAGGTATGGACGATAAACTATTACTTATTATCTATTGATTTGTGATAGTCGTGACGAACTTACTAAACCATGGTTGTGGAATTATTTTGTGTTTCTTAACAATATGTATACTATGAATTCATTTGAGTCTTCTGATTATTCACCATTGTGCAATAAGAGCATTGCTTAATTTGCAGTTCCAGAAATGGTTTGACGATGCGGTGGCAGCAGGCTTGAAGGAACCAAATTCTATGGCCCTGTCAACTGCCAGCAAAGATGGAAAACCGTACGTCTCTTCTTTTATTTTATCAGTAATAATTGGACATTGACAGGCTTAACTATATTCTTATTCTTGGAGGTTTCTCAAGCATCTTGACTGAATACGCATTGTAGAATACTTCTATCTTTTCTGGAGTTTTAGATGGAACCGTGATTGTTGAATCTGGAGCATGTTGTCCATTAAACAAATAATCTATCTTGTAATACTCTTGGGTTCACGAATTTATTCTTCCTAAGAGCCAAAAGTGCCTAAATGCCACAACACTGAATCAGTACGTACTACATAATATTTCCCTTTCTATCAATGTAAATGTGTGTGTACATGTTTTCTTATTGCCGGTGTGGGGGTGGCATCATAATTGGCTGTATTTTGTTACGTTTATCAAGCATAGTGAAGAACTGTTCTTCGAAGATGGTTCCTAGCGCCCATTATTTTTTGGATTGAAACACTGCTAAAACCCAACATATGCTGTTGTTCCACTCTGGTCACTGACCTTTTCTTGTTTCAAGTTAGTCTGTAGACTTTCATATTTATTTCAAATTAAGCACTCGTTCTTCCTCTGTCTACTTAATTAACAAGAATTCTGACGTGGCTTGAGAAATCTATTGTGCATTATTTTTATAGTCCAACTTTGTGAAAAAGGCATCTTGTTAGACACTCGTGCTTTCTTTTTGAGTCTTTTGTAAAAGCACATCTCGTCCATCAGTACTTTTTTTGCCTCGCTGGATGATAAAAACGATTCACTAACAGAATTTCCATGCCAGATCTAATTCCTGTTCGTTAATTTAGCAGGATAGAGCATCTAAATGGAAACAAAAATGAAAGTTCAGTTTCTAACTTGGAACAAGAAAATATTTGATTGACCAAAATGATACAACACCATGAGTGATGACATTGTTATTTATGTGGATGTTGTGCACTGTGAACTAATTTTTTACCTTAACAACATATACGATCTTACTTGATTGTGTTGTACTTTGTGTTGTTTTTACAGTTCTTCACGAATGGTCCAATTAAAGGGCATCCATGGAGAAGGATTTGTCTGGTTAGTTCTTTGTGACATTACTCGTTGAAAATGAGAAGGCCAAAGCAAAAATTAATTAACTTTGTTTATCTGAGAGGGAGAGAGGGTGAATGAAGTGTTACTATGTGATGAAATGACTAAAAACAGTTGGAAAGTGTTTGTCCACCAGAAAAGGTGTTGCTTCTTTTTTCTAGTTGTTGAACAGGTGTTCTTATATTACATTTTGCAGGTGCAGCAATTATGGTAGTCGAAAAGCTCAAGAAATATCTGAAAATCCTCATGCATCACTTCTTTTCTACTGGAGTGGTTTAAATCGCCAGGTAAAATGTTATTTCTACTCTAATGTGCCCATGGACGTTAAGATGTCAGATCTATTCTCAGAGTATATTTATGTTTTCATTTAAAGGAAAATCTTGAAAAACAAATGGTGAAATTTAAGGCTAGCTTGTAGATAAGACCTTACTGAGATGTTAATTCGAATTCCAGGTAAGAGTGGAAGGTTTTGTGCAGAAAGTTTCTGATGAAGAATCCGAGCAGTACTTTCGTAGTCGTCCACGAGAGATTCAGATTGGCCCGGCAGTTAGCGAGCAGGTTTATCTCTTATTTTTCAATTCAGGCCCTATTTTGTTGTGCAATAGCTCTGGACAAGAAACTGAGCTTGAATTCTTGATTGTTTATCTTCAGAGCATTGTTATACCTGGACGGCAGTTTCTCCATCAAAAATACAAGGAATTAGAAGAGAAGTACTCTGATGGGTCAGTATTTCGGTCTTTGGGCTGAAAAGTTTACTTAAAATTGAATAAGCTACAAAATAAGAATTTTTTTACTACCAAAATTGAAAATAAATTGTTTATTTTGACAGTAAAGTAAGAATTACAAAATAAGTAATTGATTTTTACTTAAAATAAAGAAAAAAGTAATTTTTCAAACATGTTTAACTTAAAAATTTCTTAAATTTACTATTTTAAGCTTATCAAAACATTATCCGTCTCATATATGAGCGGTTATGTCTATTGATGCATGCAGATTGTTCAAATTAAACTCGCATATGGGTATATGCACATGTTTTTCTTGTACAACTATTTTGTGCAGAAGTAATTTTTACTGTCATCAATTGTATGGTGTATTCTGAATACTTTTTTACCACCCCCTATATCCATGTATACTATTTAAGATATTTCATTTCTGCTATTTTCAGAAGTATGATTCCCAGACCTAAACATTGGGGGGGATACAGACTCATACCAGAGTGTTTTGAGTTTTGGCAAGGAGATGAATCACGAGTGCACGTAAGGTATTTCTTTTTTTCCATCTTTTTCTAATGTATGAGTTGATATGCCAGATAATGTAAAATGGGGTGATTCTCAGTCTTGGTTATCTAAGCCATAATCCTAAACTATCATCTTCACAAGTCCTGAGAGTTCATTATCTACTCTCTTTAAATGGCAAAGGATTGTCATTAATAGGTGTTTCGGACTAAATTTAAATAGATTACTATGGTCACTTTAACAATTTAAGCTTTTAGATGAGATGACGCAACTTAGTAGAATGACCTGGGTTCAAGTCTTGTGGTCATTCATTCATGAAAATTGTGCACATGTCAGATTTTTAATTCAGAAAATGCATGCAGTCTGCACACAAGGGGGCAAAATTTAAATGAATACATTTGGTGAGTTTCAAGTTGGTTTATTCAAAGAAGTGCAAATAGTCCAACATCTTGGAGGCATGTCCCCATACAACAAAAAATGAATGAGAAAACAAATTGAGCAACGACCCTATGGCTTAACAAACATTCTTGATTGTGTGGAAGATTAGACTTGCTCTCTGTATACTCGAATGATCTCCGAATCCAGCAACAGAGATATTGGAGTGTGGTTTGTAGGCACTATAATTTCCAGTTATCTTTAGTGTTCCAAACTTCCATCCATTTTACAGCATTAGTCCTGATGCTACTCTAAATTCTCGTCATAATCTGTATTTCTAGACCTTTTTCATCTCTCTTTTTGAGATCTAATATCGGGCCCCAACTCTTGCAACTGAGAACCCAGTTTTGGCAGAATTGGTCATTCTTTTGCTTTGGTGTTGTAATGGCCATGAGAGTTCAATGAGATTTTTTAGGAAACAGACACAGCTTGGAGCACTCGAGAGAATTATGTGTTAAATAAATATGTAACAGTATGCAGATATGGAAATTTATTTGTTATTGTTATTATATGATTGACAGGTTGCGCTATGCTGCCGACGAAATTGGTGGAAAAATAGCGTGGAGAAGAATTGTTAAATAGTGGAGACATCCTTGAACATGGAATTTTGTGTAGTTATTGTACTTGGTATACTTTGAAGCTTAAGTGTGTATGAAGCCTGTCAACAGTGGAGAAAAGTGCAATAAACCATTTTCTACATATGAAGTCTCTTAACTTGAACACAAACCAAGTGATAACATTGAGGTAAAAAAATATTTACATATTCTCCTCCCATACTACATTTACGTTCTGTACTTCCTCGTCTGATAGAAACTCACATCACTGTCACTATGTTGTCTTACCTTCGATAGTTCCTAAACTTGCACTCTGTTTACTTCAAAGCTTCACGGGCATAGCCATGTACAGATACAAATCTCCATTGCTGTCACTATGCCATCTTCTGTTCAGTAGTTCCACTCGATTTCTTCAACCTTTACTGGCACGATCACGCCAAGACCCTCATTGCATTGTTAGTACCTGAAGTAACAAGATTTCACAAAGTTGCTAACCGAGATATCCCTAGCTGCATTCTACAATTATCTCACATGAAGTCTCTCACCTGGTCACTAAGAAGACTTGTGACGGGGGAACTTGTAGCATTCTCTTTTCTATTAATATCCTCTTCAGCTTCGTTATCTGTTTCTCCGTGTAGTGGAAGAGAAGAGGCTCCAAACATAGCCTCATCGTGAGCATCCCTGATATCTTCCTCTTTCTTCGCCTTTAGAATGATAGAAATTTATAGAAAATAATAATATTTGATGAAAAGGATATGACTTTGCCATTGTTGAAAGAGACTATGTGCCATGAACAAACACAAAGCAAAGGATGTGCACAGTACCTTCACTACAGAAAATAGAAAGCTTTGTCCCAAGTGCTTGACTAATGCTGCATCATCCTCCTCCGCAGCTGCCATAACGACGAAGTATTATCATCACTCTTAGTACTATAAACAAGAAAATGTTGGAACAAAATTAAATATTATTCCCAGCATCTATCTGACGTAAACCGACGCCACAAATTTCCAATGAAACGTTTAACCTTGTTGATATCCTCTTTTATGGAATTCTTTAAAAGGATTATTATCTATAACCATCGTAAGTATTCACAACATACCCGGTTAATCTTTGTCTTTCCTTCTCAAAAAACAAACTTGCTATATGTACATCTTGGCTTACCGAATTTTCACTTGACACGGTCTCACATCATCTTACGCATTTAATCCAACCATTATAACACTTCCACGTCATCAATCTGTCAACCAAATTGTACAAATAACTTAATTCCTAAAAAAAGGGAAAAATCTTGATTCTCTACACATCCACGATGACTACAGCATTACCACCAAGCAATGTCCATACTTGATCAACTCTCTCTCTCTCTCTCTCTCACACACACACACACACACATTTCCTTTTATGCAGATCAGTTAACATTACCCATTAATCATTTAAAACTTGAAGCAGCAAAAGAGGTTTGTCTTACTCTAATGCAAGCAAGAACATAGTTTTACTTTCAGTCTAAGAACAAAATATTCACAGATTTTCCATCATACATAGAACTGTAGAAGTGCAATTTTCAAGCATTGGAAATTGGAAAGATAGAATGGAGAATTTATTAGTTGTGCATTCCAG
>CAIGRL010194862.1:0-12995 GCA_903798325.1 Fraxinus xanthoxyloides | reverse complement strand
TTACACTATTTTTTTTTTTTTTTGTCCATAATTCATTTGTTCAAATTTCTGCCGCCTCCGCTTATCATCCACACACCACAGGCTATATGGGACAGACGGAGGAGCGTGGGAGCCTCTGAAATTAAGTTAATTGTACTCATGATATTGTACAAAATTTGTACTTGATTTGATCTCAAATTAATAATCGCCTTTCAATTAGATTAGATTTTCTCGAACTTTATTGTAAAATTTAAATAATGTTATTTTGGGCCCTGCAAGGCTGGCCGTCTTCCGTGTTGGGCCAGGAAGTCCTTTCTCCTGTGCAAAACGGAATTAAACTATTTGAAATGTAAATTTCGTCAATCATGCTACATAAACATAATAGCTAACATAATTTTTAACATGTCACATGGTAACCTATCATTGAAATATTTAAAATACAATTAATTTTTTCATCAAATCACGTCATGCCAACACATATTCTATCATTCTCTCGGTCATACATTTTTTGGTACAAGCATTATTCAAACTTCGTTAGAAGTAAATGTCACATCTAAAAAAAATATAAGCATGCCCATAGGCCATATTATGCCCCTATTTGACATCTTCTTCTTTTTCTTTTCCACATATACATTTTTAACCATACATTTCTATAATAAAATATTTTGCACGTAAATTAAAAAAAAAAATCCTACTTTTTAACTACATTTTCTCCAAAAAATAATATTCAAAATTCTATTTTCTCTTTAAAGTGCTGTCAAACAAGGGCCATATGTCTATACTCGACTTCATATTTGATATACACATGTAGCTTATTTAGGAGTGTTAAATGGTTGATGTCGAGTTGCTCGACTCAGTCTAAGCCGGCTCGCTTAAGGGAAGTTGTAGTTCTTTTTCTTTTTTGTCGAAAATTGTATTTTCACCTCTCAAAGTATAATAAAGATATAAATTTGTAAGAAAATTATAAAGTTGAAAAAACGCGAGCAACTCGCACGAATTTTTCGCTACTCAACTCACAAGTGGAGCCCATCTAATCGTTGAGCAGCTCGTCGACTTTCCACCCCTAAGCTTATTCTATGTGATCCAGCAATTATTTTAAGCAGAAATGTAGATGGTGTGTCTAGTCCTCACCTTTACAATGAGGGAAATATCTTGTAATTTGATATTCTCATCCCTTCGCACCAACCTTCCAAATGGCCTTTCTTTCTTACTAATTACTATATTCCTTAAACAATGAAACTCTCTCTCACTTTGTACCAATTCTATTCCCTCTTATATAAATCCCTCCTAAACCTCTAATTTTGTTCCATACAAAACAGCCAATCCCATTTCATAAAAATGGCCTTAACTTCGACTATCATATCTCCACGAAAACTTAGACATGATGTCTACTCATATTCATACCAACAAGATTCAAACATCCCTTTAGTCATTTCTGTTCTTGCTTCTGTTATAGACAGAACATTGTCTAGGAATGAAAGAATAGCCAGAAACTGCAGATTTCCGTTGTCGTCAAAATCTGCTAAAACCTGGGTTTTCGATTGCAACGAGGCACCAGATATGACAATTCAATCCTACCTAGAAAGGATTTTCAGATACACTAGAGCTGGACCATCTGTTTATGTTGTTGCATATGTTTATATTGATAGGTTTTGCCAGTTATATCCCGAGTTTCGAATTGGTGTTAGGAATGTGCATAGGTTTCTCATCACAACAATAATGTTGGCATCCAAATATGTAGAAGACATGTAAGTTACCTTCTTTCTCATCTGAGTTTTTGTCAGCAAAATTTGACTACCAAACGAGCTCAACGCAGTAAATTTCTGCGACGTAGCACCAATTAATCGATATGGGCACTTAGAAAATCCCCGTCTAACAAATGTTTTATCTTGTTTTGTACAGGAATCACAGAAATTCTTATTTCGCTCGAGTAGGGGGATTAACAACAAAGGAAATGAACAAGTTAGAGGTTGAGTTTTTGTTCTCGATGAAATTCAAGTTGCATGTGAACGTAAGTGTTTTCGAGAGTTACTGCTGTCATTTGGAGAGGGAAGTGAGTATTGGAGGAGGTTACCATATTGAGAGGACTTTAAGGTGTGCAGAAGATATCAAAATAAAGCAAAGAGAAGAAACAAGATTTGATCAGATTGCCCATCCTTTGCTGTAGATTAGTATAGATTAATGCAACATCGTACAAAAATTGTATTAAAGATTTTTTCGGTTTTGACTTTTGGTTTTTCTTGTACAAATTCATTTAGGTCATGTTTGATTGCAACGAATTCCATGAAAAATGTCTAATTCAAAGAAAACGAATTCCACTCTAGCCGTTTGATTGCAATGTGAAAATGAAAACCGAATTCCAAAGTACTACCACTTTAAACTGCATTTTCTTTATTTTCTTGGAAAACGAATTTCTATGGATTTTGTAGGTTTTTATATTTCAACTAACATGAAATTGGAATTTCTTTCTACCTTTGCCTATCAAACAGACCCTTAGGCTATAGCTTTATACTTGAATTTCACGTCTTTGTTTTTCTTTTGCTAGGAATATTAACTACTAATGCAAAGCAATTATTAGCTGTTTTTACACATATTTGCGTTGAAGAAATTCCAATTACGTAGAGTAGAATCGGTTAGCAACAAAGATTGAAGGAGAATCATCAACTTCGAATTCCACACTAAATCTTGAGACTTCGGGCAAGGGCAATAAAGTAATATTTGTCGAGAACATGAGTGCTATTTCAAAAGGTTAATTCATCAAGTGGAGGAGTCCAATCTCTTATAAGTCTATCATCTCCGTTATATAATTCATGTAAGCATTTGTTTGCATTTTTTAGCAATCTATTTATTTCTCTTCCTCTAATCAAATGACTACATGCTCTATCAAAACATAACTCTTCCATTGCATAAGGGTCATCGTCTTACATGAGCACAATCGTCTAATTAAGTGCCAACCATGAATTTTCCTACCTAATACATCCAACTTAGTTCCCAATACCCTCGTTCAACTGCAACTAGGGAGGGATCTGTGCTATGCGTCCCCTTGCTAAGTTCAAGGTCTAGCACTTATAGAAAATTGAGGTTCCACCCCTAAACGGTTAAACTACTACGTGAAGTAGTTAAATCCATTATAATTTATCATCTATTCTATTGGATTTTATGCGCAACAATAGAAAAGTGAAAGAGATAAATCAACACAAGGATTTAACGTGATTCGATAGTGTCTACTTCCATAAGGATTGAAGTAGCACTAACTCTGACTCCAGTTCATACAAGACTTTTGGACCAACACAAGAAAAATACACCTATTGTATTGCAGAGGCGTTGCCCCTGCACTCCCAACCTATTAAACGTCATCGCCAAACAAACAGTAAATTAAACCCCGAAAGACCGATGCTGGAGTCGAGCGGAATTTTCTTCCAGTAAACTTGTGTCACATCCTATAAGAGCCACACAATATATTCTTTATTTAACTAAGGTGGAACTTTGTTCTCATTTTCAAACGGAAATGTATTAACATATGAATTAGAAAAATAATTATTTTATTATAATATGTTTTAATGTAAGAAAATCCGTGCTAATGATGGTTTCAAATAAAGAAACTTTATATGATGAACAATGATTGTAAGATGGGGAAAAAAGTGGGACATAGATGGAAAATAATATAGAATATTAAAGAAACAAGGAATCAACTTGGTTGCGCCTCACCAACACCAATCTAATCATTCATAATAAGAATAATTAAACACTGTACATTATAATTAATTATTTGATGCCATCCCTCATTCTCATAACTTTGCTTAAGTACACATAATTAAATAATCTCATTTTTATTAGATTATTCATATAACAACTCAGCATGTCACACTCGAACAAGTTCATTCTTAGAAAAATATTTAAGTAAAAGTACTTTTTTTTCTTTTCTTTATATATAAACTAGTTTATCAATCCAAAGAAAGTCTATTTATTCAACTTTTATCTTCTTTTTCTTGATTTTATTCTCTATTGAAGAATGAAAGAAAGGGAACACACTGGCGGCATTATGTTTCTTATGCTTTATTTTAATTATTATTCAATTAAATAAAAACCACTTTTATTGTTCTAATCATGTAATGAATGGGAAATTCACCAAACTTTCCAATTTATAAAATTTAAATTCTTTTTCTTTTTTGTTTCACGAAAATAATTGAGAACACTTTAGTACATCAATGATGGATTGACCGTACATGTAATTCTTTAACCTATAAAATACATCATACCTTAAGGTCCGTTTGATTGTAAAGGTGAAAAATGAGTGGAAAGAAAATGTTTTATAGAAAATCGTAATTAATTGTGTTTGATTGGTATAATTTTTCACCTGAAAAATGCTGAAAATTTGGTGTCTGTTTAGCTTCGATTTTATGAAAATTATTCATTAAAGTGATAATTTTTCAACAATTTGGGTCTAGAATTTATTCCAGTTTCCAAAAAAAATTGAAAATAAAAATAAATATAATCATATCGAATATCATTCGTTTGACTTTGTTTTGCATTGAATTTGTCAATAAAAGTGAAAAAAAAATTACCATTGTGTTTAAAAATTTTTCCAATTGCCCAAAAAAAAGCTGGAAAAAGTTTTTTACCACAACAAAGGCAGGAAAATGAATTCAACAATTAGGTGGAAAATGAACGTGCGAGGCTTCAACCAAGAAAACCAATTTTCTAGAAAATAAAACATATCAAACACCACATTTGTTGAAAAAAGAAAAAAGTTTTCCAACTTCCCTAAAAAATAATGGTTATCAAACAGTCCCTTAGCTTTAATTGGTGAATTGGAACAGCATCGAAGCAAGAATTATTATTCTAAACTGTGAAAACGCCTTATTAATTAAGCATCCACGTCGTTTAAAAATTTAAATTTTGTATAGATAAAAAGTAAATGAAAAATCAGTCACAATTGTGACTGAAAAGCAATTTAGAATAATTAACCACAATTGTTTAAATCCCTACAATATCTATACAAAATACATTGGTATAGATATCGTGATTTTTGACAAAATCCCGACTTTCCTGCATTCATCGTTCTTCAATTGATGTGACTTCACAAAAAAAAAGTCCGATTTTGTTCCATAGTCACAATTTACTTTTCAAGCCACACGATGATGTAATTGCGACTCTGATTTGCCTTGTATTCATATGGGGGTAACATTTTGTGACCATGGCGATGGTTTTAGTATATGCGATGAGAAAAAGTGCTTGCATATATGAATTTCAAAATTCATTTACAGAACTTCATGATAATTTTTTTTGACTTCCATTAATTGTGACATTGATAATGGAATAGGGATTGTTACTTCTTTTCTGTGACTTCCATTAACGAGATTACGGATTGTGACTTCATATGACATTATATGGTCCGTGAATTAACTGAGGCAAAAAATTGAATATTGTTATTTGTTCTACGACTTAAATTGCGATTTTTATAATTTCTGTGAAATTTTCGACTAGTTACAAATTAATGACTAAGTCACCGCTTGTATTAATATAATTTCATGTAGAACGTAAATTGTCAGCTAATTTTGTGACTTTTTTTTTCTAGAAATGGAAGATGTGTGCGTGTTCATGTAGTGAGAATAGAATAAATTATGAGGTCCCTAATAGGGATACAGTGTATTGCAATTCCTCCACTGATGAATTCGTGGAATCAATCTAATCCACCATTCTCTCCTACATCAGCGGCTTAGCATTTGGATAAGTGGGTGACCGTCGGCAGCCCACAAACTCAATTGTGGGTGATGTATCCCAAGTCCTACGAATAGACAACATGATTTTTTTTATTTTTTATTTTTAATAATCAACCCAAGTTAACTAGTTAGAGTATTTTAAATAAGGGAACAGTACATATATGAGGTGTTTGAAAGATAAAATTTCAAAAACCAAGGTCGTAATTAAATTTTATTAATTAGATATATAAATTTTGAAATTTATAGGTCACAACTTATTTCACGGACACAAATTATTAAATTAATAGGTAAATATTGTTTTTTGTCACAAATCACAAATTTATAGGTCACTACTTATTTCACAATCACAAATTATTAATTTAATTGATCACAACTTAACAAATTGTTCACAATCACCCAAATAATTGATTGCAAACACTCTTCATATCCACCCAACCCAATCCAAATTCATCGCCAGCACCCCAATAATTCCCATATCCACACAACCCAACCCAAACCGTTTTATCCAAATATATTGCAATATACGTAGTATAAATGAAAAATGAAAAATATCATCAATCCTAAATTTAAATATATTAAAAGCTAAAATCATTCCACCAAACACGCCTAAGGGTGCGCAAAAAAATCGAAAAACCGATCGAACCAAACCGAGTCAGGTCGGTTTGAGTTGGTTTGAACCAAAAAGTTGGTTTGGTTCGATTAATTTTAACCATTATAAAGTCAAGTCGGGTTGGGTTGGTTGCGGTTTAGGCAACCAACCCATCAATTAACCGATCCAACCCGCAAATACATTTTTTTTTATTTTTTTTTATTTTAAAATTCATCTTCTTAAACTTTAAAAAAATAAACATATAAACACAAATATAATTATTTCTTAAATAATTTATTTACTATCTACTTTTTTTCTACCAAAGCTCCAAGGTTCGAAAGAAAAGAAAGCAAGAAGAAGTGTTTAGTATAAATTCCAAATTTATATTGTATCATTGCTTTTCATTTATATATATATATACACACACACACACACATACACCCATACGTAATCTTTTTTAACTTGCACCAATGTCCAAACCGATTAACCAAACCAAATCGACCCAAACCGATTTGTTTTGGTTTGGTTTTAATGATTGGATTGGGTCGGTTTGGATTGGGTTGGAATTTATCCAAATCGATTAAGTCGGTTTCGGTTATGGGTTGGACTCAAAACCAGATCAACCCGAACCATGTCCGGGCCTAAACACGCCTCTTAACTCATCCCAATTCGCACCCCAATAATTCCCAATCTCCCGCCTTTACTATTAAATCATTGAACCAAGAAATTGATAAATCAAAACCAAAAAACCTTCAATATACTCCAAGAACCATGTAAATCGGTTCACAACTTGTAATTCCACCATATTCTCCATCCAAAAAATATTTCTTTTTGTTATACACACACCGATTATTCGTCGTAATAACATGGCTCCCAACAAGACGATGCATATGGGTGAACCCCCTATATGTAGAATTTTGAAGAAGAATTTGCAAGTCTCTAAAATGTAGGGATCTTGATGGGGCAAAAAAATTGTTTAATTAAATGTTTGAAAGAGGGGTTAAGCCTGACAATTTTTACTTTCTCGATCATAATTTAGCTGTGCTAGGGTGTGTTCATTACCTGTAATGGCTCTTGAAAGAAAAAGAAAATGGCATTATCCTTTTGTAAGTTATTATCTGTAGACCCCCTCTTTAAGCTTGTGAATTGTTTAATCGGTCCTTCCATATTCCTTTTATTACAATACGTTGAAACGTTACATTGTCAGGTAGCATACATTTTGAGAAATCTTAAAATATATTCATGAATTTATCGTAGAAATCTAAAACATTACCAATGTAACGTGAGGTCATTTATTAGATCTCGTTTTTTTTTTTTTATCTCCTTTTCAAAAAATTGAAATGTATGGATTAGTATGGTTTCTGATTAAGAACATGAAACTATCAATTAAAACAGCAAATGAGAAACTTAAAAAAAATAAAAATAAAAAATCTGAGAAATTGCAATTTTTTTGTCGTAGTCAATTATGATAACCGGGTAGAATAAAACCATTAACCACCACATAATACAAAAGGGTTGAGATCAAAAGTGGCAGGCACGAGACTTCTGCAAAAAATGATGATATCATATAATTGATGTGGCAAAAAATAAAAATTAAAACAGGAACTACTTAAAGGTGACACGATAATATTAATAAAGTCAAATTTACAATCTTGATCAACTCATCCTAACAGATTTTAGGGAGCCCACTCTCGATTTTCCCAATTCTAAATTTCAAAATCCGTCCACTGTTATACATTACTCCTATTCTATATCCATTTCAAACTCTTCTTCGTATTGCTCGTCGGCCAATTAGAGTTGTAGCAAATAAAATTACTCACAAAGAGATACATATTCATACAATGATATATATAAAAATTGATGAGAAGCAATGTCACATGGATAGGAAAAGAAAAATTACTAAAGCAAGTGGAAGATTCACGTGGAAAGTTACATGATAATTCACAAATGAATTATTATTGATTCATGGATACTAACTTTTACCTTGATTTCGATAAATAAAATTTGCTTGAGGTAGATTCAATACACAAATCAAATGCACAAGCAAAGGTTGAATATTCTTCGATGAGGAATGAATATTGGAATTAAATCCTCAATTGGAGACGAACATTGCCCAAAATTCCCTTCCTGATATTCTTGTAGAATCGAAAATCATGTATAATATGAATTTTCATTTTTGTTGCCATTTTAATTTTCAGTTACAAATAAAAAATGAGAAAGTTTCAGAATCAGTAATTTGGGTGTTATTGTTGGGGTTATACAGTATATTTGGTATATAAATGAATATTTTGGTATAATATGTAATCTTTTATATTTCACTAGTATTTATGATTTTTTTCCCTTAAATAAAAATGGTCCAGCCTACTTATCTCGTTTTGAAATGGGCATGGACTGACCTAATATATCCAAGAAAAACCACAACAGCCCAGTACACATATATTAATTGGGCTTACAAAAGTTGTATGGTTGATTGAAGAAATGCAAATTTAGATAAGTTCTATTCGGGCTAAATGTATTTTTTATTTTAATGTCAACCATATAATTATACTTCAATTTTATTCTATCAGATAATCATATTTTTATTTTATTGAAATCATGACAATAATCGCTGACGTACACGTCCAGGTACACCCGACGTCATTAATTGACTAAAATGATTGACCTTGGCTCTTTGGTTACATTTTTGTGCAGTGTTTTGTTTGGTAAAATTGAGAAGTTGGTTGACCTTAGTAACTCCATGGTACTGGCCATTTGACAATCAATCCGGAGCCAGTGGACGTAGTAGGGCTAGCTCGATTCTACTTAGACCCTTTCACTTGAGTCTTGTGTCAGAGAAATTGCAATTATAAATAAATAAATAAAATTACAGCAAACTTCTAAAAAATTAGGCTAACCATGCACAGGCATCCCGCTCTCTTTCAAGAGATTCAAGCTTTTTACGGTGTATGAATTTCTACCTTTAATTACCCGTGCAACAACTATCATCTTGACTCACCCCCTTTTAAGTTCTAAGATACATCGGCTCAGCTAAAACATTGTCTATTTCAATCTTTTTATCACTACAAGATTAACTCAAGCTCCTCAAAAAGAACATGTTTGTTTTGGCCAATACGATGTTTTAGTACATGTATATGTTGTAAAATTGATAGAAAACGCGGCATTTATAGGTCTTATTTCCAAGTCATGTAACATACAATAGATAAAAAAATCAATAAGTAGAATTTGAACTTAAACAATTTTATAATTTTAATTAAATTAAATTAAATCTCGACTCATCACATCGCCCATTTAATTAGTTGCCTACTTAAGTAACTACTAATTATTGTAACTTTACCTTTTGTGTTGCATTTGGTATATGAATTAGATTGTATACAATAAATAATATTAGGTAGATAGTAATATGGTGGATTAAGGTGAATAATATTATTTGATTTTAACCTTTATGTTTGTGCTTACGTATTGTAATCGAGTATTGAAAACAACTTTCTCTTTGCATGGTTTTCAAATGACATTAGCTCTAGATCGAATACATATTTACTTAATAATAACTTATTTTTACAAATACCAAAAGATTAATTAAATTGAAAACTGAAATGCAAATCAAACGTAACCTAGATTTTTTGATGAATTGTCATTATCCCAAATCAAAACAACTAAAATGCCGGCTAAGCTAAACGATCGAATCCTCAAACAACACTCTTTTCTCTCATTTATGAACTAAGCCTCCGTCTGATAAATTTATTAATATTTAAACTTCATTGTTCCTCAACTTTCTTATCACAGTCCACTAACTGAACCCAGTCAAACCGGCAATTTAAATCCCCAAAACCACCCTCATTTTACAGAAATCCCATAGTCAGCGAGGTCATTTACGTCAATCTATAATCCCATTAACGATAAATCCTTAGCCTAGCCGGCTTCATATCTTGTTTATCGCCACTTTTCCAGTAGTATTTGTTTTATATCTCATTCACTTTCTCTAACAAACCAACAACTTAGGATTTTGTTTACATCTTAAAGTTAAAACTCTGTGTGTCTGTCTCATAGGAGAAACCATGGATGTTTTTGATCGAACTTTGAAGCCAAAGAAGCCTAACTCTCGACAAGTAAAATCAAGATTTCTATCACCAAACTCTATATCGTCTCCTGAAATTGGATTACAATCCACAAACAACACTCTTTCTCCACCAAGGCAAAATGACCGATCATCTACTGATTCGCGAAAGCACAAAAGCCTCGAAAAGTCGGACTTTTTACGAGGGCTTTGGCCATCATCAACATTGTCGCCACCTTCAAAATCTAAACTCGATACACTGGCGGACCACCTCGGAAATGACAGAATAAAAGACCTTAAAGAAAGAAAAAACAATGAGCAATCTGATGACTCGATGTTTCTTAATAGGCAAAGAAGTTGCACCGAGTTTAGCAGGTTTGAAAATTATCAGAAGAAGATTGCTAAAGATAATCATAAACCGGGTTTCGGAGGATCCATGCGTTACACTGGGAGGTCGGAATTTACTGGAAGATCAACAAATTCTTCATCATCCAAGAATTCAACTTCAGTTGACGATCAAAATGATTATATAGCTCCTGGAAGATTTTCAGTTGATGAAACTTCACTGAGAAGAAAGACTTTTTCCGATACACAAGACTCGGATTCAGAATACAGTGATATATGTTCAGGCACGAGCCTTGACGTTGGACAAAGTTTCCCAGCGTCTTACATGGGTTCAACAGTGAGTTCAAGAAAGCATGGAATTGCAGTGGCATCAAAGTACATGAATGATTCATTCTCAAGATCTAGAAGATGGAGTGCTGATTCTGGTATTCAGAAGCCATTGTCATCATCAGATGATTCTCCGAAAAAATTAACATCAAAGAATTCAATGAAGAAGAACAGTTCAAAGTGGGAATTAATGTCACCAGGGAATCTGAGCTCGCCAGTGATGCTGGGTGATAATAAAGGGAATATTACAGGGATATGGAATTCAAAGCCTCCATCAAGTCCTTCAAGGGCTAAAGGAGTTGGGAATCTCCTCAGTATGGGGATAGAATTGTTAAAGGGTAAGAAATCTTCTCCAAATACATCATCGCCCCTCGGACCGGGCTCCTCGGATAGTGTTCATCAATTGAGGTTGTTGCACAACAGGTTGATGCAATGGAGGTATTCTAATGCTAGAGCTGAGACCGTTCATGGGAACATCATCAAAAAAGTTGAGGTATATCTACGTATAGTACTTGACAAGTAATGCTATCTAGCATCCATGGTATTGCAATCGCTCTCATATTCATACACGATTGAGTATTATCAGTTAATTCCACCTAGCTAGACTAGCATGGTTGATAACATTATTCATGCTTGACTCGTTCTATTTTTCACGTATTATCTATATAGAATTGGTCAGTTTGTGGGAAACTCATGAACTTTTAACTAATCAAAATCTCATGTGATATTTTCGATGAACATATAAATATTTGCAATATTCAACACTTGCCAAGTGGACTTGATGTAAGTTGTATTTTTCTTTAATGAAATGAAATGCTTGATAAAATGATCTGTTTAAAGTTGTCGTCCTTAACTGATAAATATTTCTTGTGTAATTTTTGCAGAGCAACTTGTTATATGCATGGGATGGTCTCATTAAACTACAGCACTCCGTGCTTCAAAAGAAACTACAGTTACAAAAGGAAAAGTTAGAGATGAAATTATATTATATTCTTCAGTCTCAAGTTAGTATAATACACAACTTAACATTTTATGACCATTACTTTCACATACAAAAGTTCAAATTACCATTGTTATGTGTGTATTATGACCACACAGATAAGGGTTCTAGAAATTTGGGGCAACATGGAAAGAGACCATACATCAGCAGTGTCTACGACAAAACATTATTTGCATTCTGTCGTTTGTAGGATGCCTCTTGTTGACGGAGCCAAGGTAAGCGTGTATGTATATCCCAGAATAATATTATGGTTCTTGTACTGTATGAATTTTAACATGCTGCAAATGTTTCAGGTGGAACCACTGTCAGCTTCCATTGCTATTCGCCATGCATCAGATGTTTCAGCATTTATCAACTTGATGTTAACAAAATCTGCACCTCCGGTAAATATAGCTAAGCGTTAATTTAACTGTTATACGTTTATCATTGATTTTGTTGGGGTGCAACAAGATCGCTCTTAAGTCCATGGATTTGATGACTCAAATGATGGCGATTGAGTTTCATAAAAGGTGTGGCTTGTCCTCATTGGACACCAATTGATTTAAGATGAGATGGGTGAAATTCGATCCTAATAAGAGGTATCAGAACTAGTTCTAGTCACAAGAACATCGTGTTGAGGGAGTGATTGTTGGGATGCAATAAAATCACTCTTATGCCAATGGGTTTGATCACTCAAATGATGGTGATCGAATGTCATAAAATGTTTAGTTTGCCCTCATTGAATACCAATTAATTTTCATATAGTTGAAACTCATTGTTCAATCCTTTTCCACATCCACATATGGTAGAGAATAATAGGGGTGGGGCAATCAAGAAAATTAATTTTCCTCAATGTCGTTGGAAATTAATTAATTTCCTAATTGACAAGTAATGTCCAAATTTAAGTGAAAGTAATTTTTGAGAAGTGATTTGTAATAAGTTATTTTTTTTTCCTTTTCTTTTTTTTTTTTTTTTTATAAAAATGGTTGCCAAACAAGG